>WNWK01003747.1:0-157313 GCA_009830355.1 Cherax destructor
TCCAGTTTCATATAGAGGTGTTCCTTTTACGGACTATTTTGCGGTCATTGCTACCCACCTTCGCACCCGTTGGCAACAACGCTGGTCTGACCTGCTGAATAACAAACTTCATTCTATTAAACCGGTTATAGGTTTCTGGCCTTCTTCTTGTCACCAATGTCGAGGTTGGGAGACTACACTCTCCCGTCTTCGCATCGGTCACACTCGTCTTACTCACGGGTATCTCATGGAGAGCTCCCTGCCCCTCTCTGTGAGCATTGTCAGGTTCCAGTGTCTGTTCGACATATCCTGTTGGACTGCCCACTCTATCAACGAGCACGCAGAATTTACCTCCAACGACGTCTTCACTCTGCGGCCCTTTCTTTACCTTCCCTTCTTGCAGATGGACCCTCCTTTAATCCTGACTCTCTCATTGACATTTTGACAGAAACTGACTTACTACACAAACTCTGAAGATTATACCTCTAGCACCTCCCTCAGTCCCTTCTACCTCGATCTTTTGCTACCCTCCACCCCTGCACTATCCACCGTCATCTTGCACTCCATACCCTACTAATCGTCCATCTCCCTCTTACAACCCACTCTCCCTGCATCCTACAATAACCTGCAGCGCTGTATAACCCCTGTGGTTTAGCGCTTCTATTTGATTATAATAATAATAATGTGCGAAAATGGCAGGAAAGCGAAAAAAGCATCAAGCATAATTAACCAATGGCTCAATTGAAAACCACCAAAATTGTGGAACACTGAAAAGAGGGTGCTGAATATGCAGGATCTTCTGTATTTGAAAGAAATAGATGTTTTTATTGATCTCTGTAAGACTTTATCACAGTTAACCGTGATAGAGTATTCTTTGCACACTAAGTCACTACAGACTCAGAGGGCACACATATAACTGCTGTTCTTCCTAGTCTACTTAAGAAACACAAAGGTATATAGTCATTAATGGCACTTCTTCAACTATTCTACTAGTTAAATTTGGTATCTTCTATTCCTCCTCAATATGGGTGACTTACTGAATACGTACCACCTAGCATATTAAACCAGTACTCTGGGCATTAAACATTACAGTTAATGATGAATAAACAAAGTCCACCCCTGGATAATGATAAATAAACTCACCCTTAATATTGAAAAATCTTATATAATGTTGGGCATTAATTATGTCATCAATTAGATGTAAAAAGTAACAAATCTGAAATAGAGAAAAAAGGAAGGCAAATTCCTAGATCTTCTCATAGACAGCAAATTGAATATTTGATGATCATATCCAGCTCATATCTAAAGTGCCAAAATCATTGGTGCAGCCAGAGGAAAGGGGACTAATAGATGTAAAGCTCCCTGGATGCAAATACTTTTTACTTTTTGTAAATTAATGTACTAATTTTGGCTACTGTATTATATTGACCAGTGACCACAAAGCACAGTAGTTTAATAAATTTAACTGAAAATCTTGCATTTTAAAAATTATTATACAGTGGACCACCGAGTTTCGACCACCTCAAAACTCAAACAATTATGTAAGTGTATTATTGTAAGTGCTTTTGTAAGTGTATTTTTTTGGTGTTTGAAACGGACTAACCTACTTTACATTATTCCTTATGGGAACAAATTCGTTTGGTAATGGCACTTGAACAGCCTTCTGGAACGAATTATGGTCGAAACTCGGGGGTCCACTGTATATTTTTTCAGCATCTTAAGCCCCCTTTGTGCCCCTCTCAGATTGAAATCCTAGTTTAAGGCTTCCCAAATTGAGATCCTAGTTGTGCCACCAATCAAAACTACATACAGGTATACTCTCCAAAATGTGCAGTTATGTATCCCATCTCTATTAACACTGTACTACTTCTCTAATTTATCTGTACCTGACATACAGTGTTTACAAGATTTGTGTCTTGGGTTTTACCTTAGTTATCCACCTCAATCTGATCATCACATGACATAAAGAGTATCTATCATAGTCATCACAGACTCAAATAATACAGTAGGCAACACACTATACCTTTATTCAAATTTCTAAACCTTCTTAACCCTTTGGGGGTCCAAGGACCCTCTCCGAAACTCGTTCTCAGGATCCAAGAATTTAAAAAAAAAAATTATTTTTTTCTTATGAAATAATAGAGAATCTTTTTCTGATCATAACGCCACAAACATTATGAAATTTGATCGAAAACTAACGGAATTATGCTTTCGCGAAGTTAGCGATATCCATGACATTTACGCATTGGCGATTTCGCCCACTTTGAGCCCTATTTTCGGCAAATTCCAATGTATCAGTCTACTAAAATTATAGCTATTTCGCTAGGACTCCATTTCTTCTATCGATTGAGTACAAGAAACCGCCTATTTACCAATTTCAACTACCCAAAATAGTGGTCAGAAAATGGCAATTTGGCCAATTTCACACAAATTTCAAACGATGCCAATTTCAAAATAGGGTCCATAATAAACAATGCAGACATTCCTGGCACTAAAATAACATCTTCTCTGTTCATTAGTCACGTCTCCAGGCCCCTCTTACATTACTTTTGCTTTCCATTTTGAATTTTTATTCTCACAAAAAATAGAAGATTTACTGTTATGTATACAACTGCATCATTGTAAAAATGGTATAAATAATATCAGTGCACTTGTGCAAGAATACAGTGGTACCTCGAGTTACGATGGTCCCCAAAATCGCCCTTTTATGTAAGTTTATTTTTTTAAATGCTTTTGTAAGTATATTTTTGGGGGTGTAAAAGGACTAGTCTATTTTACATTATTCCTTATGGGGATAAATTCGTTTGGTAATGGCACTTGAACAGCATTCTCGAACGAAAAAATATCGTAACTCGAGGTACCACTGTATTAGACTTTCCAGTTGATGTGCTATGGTGTGATTTGTTTACTCTTGAACATCGGCCAAAATCGAACATTTTCGCTACTTTGCGCTCAGTTTCAAGGTACGTACTTGTCATCGTGAAACCAGTCAAAATTATCTCTATTTCTGTAATATATCATCTATTCTATAAAATGAGACTAAGAAAACGAGAATACAAGCATAAATACCATACGAAAATAGACTGCAAAGTCGCTGTTTTAAACCAAAAACACCGTCAGAGTTTTTTTTCTTCATTATGCACTGTGTGGTGCAGGAATTTTTTTATACTGCTCACACTGACCGCACAGACCCATTCTATCACATCTAGGCCTGTTTCTGCTTGATTTGAGGGCGCTAGAATTTAGGCGTACTAGTACGTCAATAACCCCAGAGCGTAAGCCGTACTAGTATGACCAAAACCCCAAAAGGGTTAACATTAACCCTTTCAGGGTCCAAGGCCATTTTTGGAAGGGGTGCGCCAGTGTCCAAGAATTTAAAAAAAAAATTCTTATTTTTTCTTATGAAATGGTAGAGAATCTTTTTCTGAAGGTAATAAAATAAAAAGTATGAAATTTCATTGAAAATTGACGAAATTATGCTTTCGCGAATTTTGATGCGTCAGCGATATTTACACATCGGCGATTTTGCCGACTTTGACTCCCATTTTAGCCCAATTACATTATTCTAGTCGACCAAATTCTTAGCTATTTCACTAGTATTACTTCTATTCTATAGATTGAGCACAAGAAATCGCCCAGTCAACTGTTTCAACTATAAAATAAAGTGATTGGAAATTGGTAATTTAGCCAATTTAACTCAAAGTTCAAGATATTCCAATTTCAAAATAGGGTGCAGAATAAACAATGCAAGCATTCCTGGCACTAAACTAACATTTCCTCTGTTCATTAGTTATTTTTTCAGTCTTTACAAATGAATTCCCTTTTGATTTTTTATTCACATAATGAATTTTTATTCAAACCAAAAAAATGGAAGATTTACTGTTATGCAATATTGTAATAGTTGTACAAACAATATCACCACATTTGTGAACGTATATTAGACCCACCAGCTGGCGTGTATTAGACGTGTGAGGTCATTTGTTTACTCTTGAACATTGGCAAAAATTTAACATTTCCGCTACTTTGAGCTCAGTTTCAAGCCATTTCCAATACTAAAACCAATCAAAATCATCTCTATATCTGTAATATATCTTCAATTCTATCAAATGAGACCAAGAAATCGCAAATACAACTATAAAAAGTATACGGAAAAACACTGCAAAGTCGCTGTTTTAATCGAAAATTACGGTTTCAGTTTTTTTCTCTCATTATGCAATGTGTGCTGCAGGATTTGTTTTATGTGGTGCACACTTACCACATAGATGTATTCTTTCATATCTAGGCCCAAATTTAGCGCTCACAGCTTATCTGAGTGAGCTGAGCTCATGACGTAGAACTACGGTTTGGGCCCTGAACTCAAAGCCGTAGAACTACGGCACGGACCCTGAAAGGGTTAATGCTATACAGTACATACTACTGTTTGTTCCACACCTTTAAGACACCGTGATACTGATGCTGACCTAAAATACTTTTTTGGAAGACTGTTAAATCAGGCACAAGCATCACATTTAAAATAAATGCTGCTTTATGTTCATCTAAATCTTTATAGAAATTTAATGCAAATAAAAATGCATAAAATTTGGATTTACAGTGGACCCTCGGTTTTCGTTGAAAATTCCTTCCAGAATGCTGTTCAAGTGCCGTTACCGAACGAATTTGGTCCCATAAGTACAAATGTAAGTTAGATTAGTCATTTCAGACCCCCAAAAATACACTTACAAAAGCTCTTACAAAAATACACATACATAATTGTTCGAGTTTGGAGGTGAACGAAAACCGAGGGTCCACTGTACTTGCTTGACAAATGAAAAATATCAAAAAGGCCTGCAGATACCCCTATGGGTAACAGTGATAAGAAAAAATACAGTGTACGTTAGTCTTTTAATAAAAATATGGGATCGTAGGTGGAGACTGAAAGCCTGCCGTTGTTGTTTTTTTAACAGCTGATGCAGGTATTTTGCCGATGCTGCTATTAAAAATATTGTGTAAAACTACCTTCAGGCTGTGTGTTTAAGCTGTATATGAAATATAAATGGATTACATGTTTAGACTTCGGTCCCATCCCCAAGCTATCTCATACAGTGGTACCCCGAGTTTCGTACAGCTCCCAACTCGAACAATTATGTAAGTGCTTTTGTAAGTGTATTTTTGGGTGTCTGAAACGGACTAATCTAATTTACATTATTCTTTATGGGAACAAATTTGTTTGGTAACGGCACTCAAACAGCCTTCTGGAACGAATTACGTATGTACGAAACTCGGGGTACCACTGTATTTCAAAATCCGAAAAATTACGAAATTCGAGATGTTTCTGGCTCCAAGCATTTTGGATAAGGGATACTCAACTTGTAATGAATCTGAACAAAATTTGAAAAAGATTCTGTTTGCTTAAATAGACAAATCACTTCATAATATCTATTGCCTTCAAATTTTTATTTAATATTCCTGAAATTTTTATTACCATATTCAGTATACTATATACAAGTGTATAGGTCAAGGTTTTATGACCATTTTGTTTGGCAGAAGAGAAGGGGGACAACTTATTCATAGGTGTGAAATAATGACATACATACAGTGGTACCTCGAGTTACGATATTTTTTCGTTCGAGAATGCTGTTCAAGTGCCATTACCAAACGAATTTATCCCCATAAGGAATAATGTAAAATAGACTAGTCCTTTTACACCCCCAAAAATATACTTACAAAAGCATTTAAAAAAATAAACTTACATAAAAGGGCGATTTTGGGGACCATCGTAACTTGAGGTACCACTGTATATGCAATACATAGGACATATTAACATATGTTTTGCCAGCTGGGGCCTTTATTAATCTAATACTATAAAGAACAAGAAATACAGAATGTATAGAAGACGAAGGTCAGATGCTGGTGTATAAATCAACTGTTCTTGCACTGCATGGTAGAGTAGGATCACACTAGTGAGAATACTTGCTTTGCTAAAAATTTCTGGAGTTATGAGCCACTTTATTGGACATAGCAATAAAGGATGTCTCCAACAGGCAACGTTTCTGTATATCAGTCTCCTTCAGCAACATCCTGGCTTCTCACTTTATTACACATTCTTGTGGGTTGTGGTGAACCACACAAGCATTAGCCAGGTTGTCTCTATTGCATGCATATTTCTGTTACCTGAATAACTGTTAAATTAGACACATATGCAACACTTGGGTATCTTTATTGAGGAAACGTTTCGCCACACAGTGGCTTCATCAGTCCAATACAAAGAAGAAAGTAGTAATAAAAGGAGGAGTTTGAGGTAATCAGTCCCTCGGCCTGGAGTCGATGTGTTCAGTCCATCAATCTTGAAGAAAATAACTGCTCCAGGCTTCTTGATGTTTCACTCATATACACCTGATTGCAACCATCACACTGGATGACAAACATTCTCATGGAAGTTTTAGTCGTCATTATAAGCCTCTTCTTTCCCAAGTCCTTAATGATGGATGATGAGCTGTTGGTCACATTACATAAGAACATAAGAAAGGCGGAACACTGCAACAGGCCTACTGGCCCATACTTGGCAGGTCCATGACAAAACAAACCCACCAATAAAATTATTTGTCCAACCTATCCCCATCCAAGCAACAAGCCCCGACAACCCCCCCCCCCCCACCATTGTGCAAGTCCCGTTCAAATCCAACCCTTCTCACTCACAAGAACACAGAAATAAGGAAGAATGCAGCAAGATAACTGGTCCACACTAGGTAAGTCCCCCTAAAACCCAAAACTACTCCATCCATTGAATATGCTTTGATAATCAGGGCACTTTAAAATAGGGTACTGAAGGAGCTGAAGCACCTGGTCCATCACCAGGGTACTGAGGGAACCGAAGCACCTGGTCCATCACCAGGGTACTGAGGGAGCCGAACCACCTGGTCCATCACCAGGGTACTGAATGGCCCGAAGTACCTGGTCCATCACCAGGGTACTGAATGAGCCGAAGTACCTGGTCCATCACCAGGGTACTGAATGAGCCGAAGTACCTGGTCCATCACCAGGGTACTGAATGAGCCGAAG
The DNA here is from genome assembly GCA_009830355.1 of Cherax destructor. Taxonomy (NCBI): domain Eukaryota; kingdom Metazoa; phylum Arthropoda; class Malacostraca; order Decapoda; family Parastacidae; genus Cherax; species Cherax destructor. The sequence goes on from WNWK01003747.1 coordinate 7,018, forward strand.
TACCTGGCCCATCACCAAAGTACTGAATGAGACGAAGTATCTGGTCCATCACCAGGGTACTGAGAGAGCCGAAGCACCTGGTCCATCACCAGGGTACTGAATGAGCCGAAGCACCTGGTCCATCACCAGGGTACTGAATGAGCCGAAGTACCTGGTCCATCACCAGGGTGAAGGTGTTGTGGTCCAGAGGGCCATCTGAACAGTGGTTTTAGCATACATACTTCTAGCAAGACAGAAACTGAATGGATGAAGATGAATTAATTTTTTTTTTTTTAGGTCTTCCTACCTTAGGAAGGAGACAACTGGTGTTAAAAAAAAAGTGAAATTAGTTAGCATAGGCCAGTAGACTTAAGTAGGAAAGCAACGGTTTGGCAATAAAGTTCAATATGAGCAGAATGGAAAGAAGGTATTTTATATTTCCCTTCATGAGCGAGAATGGTTGAATGAAAGTAGAATCTGCCTAACATGAGCCTCTAAGCCTACTGTGTTGCACCTCTGTTCTTATATAAGAAAGCAATAGCTTGACAATTTAGTTGCATATGAGTGGGAATGGTTGGGTTTGAATAGGACCTAATAGCATAGGTCGGTAAGCTTTCTGCAGTGCAGTATTATTTTCTACTGTTGCACGACCCTTGTCGGTTTAGCATTTTCTTTGATTATAATAACATTATTTTCTACTGTGCCAGATTGGCCCTCCTCCCTCACATCAGCTATTCGGCCTTGTTAAACACTCAGCCTATTGCTAAGTACAGTATTGTACAGAATTACCTAGCTTTATGGGAATTCACTATTATACAATGTCCCATATTTTTTGGTTGTTTCATGTTCGTGATACACATATGCCGCATATGATCGGTGCAGTTTTCAAAGTGTACTTTAGACTTTTATTATGCAAAATTAAGGGATGATGGCCTAATTGAATTTAATACAGCTGCCATGAGCTTGAAATGCATCTACTGTAAAGCAGCAGATGTTGTGGCAGAGAGCAGAGCATTCTCCTACACACTTTATAGCCCAAGAATACAAGGGATTTTCACATCTTGTATTCTTAGGCTAATCTACCATTGGTAGATGGACTTAGGCCCACCTTTCATGAGGCTAACAGACCAGAGCCTTGCATCCACTCATCTCATCTTACCTTCTGTTCAACCTTATGTTTTTAGGTCTTCCCAGGGTCACTGTTTTCTACCTTGTTAAGACATTAGGTCAACTTTTTCCAGTCTGACATATAACAAAAGAATTCCAGTCAGATAAAAATATTTGTATTCTCACCCTGTGCCCTATATACCTTCTTGTGACTTGAGTTCTATATGCGTCTCTCCATCTTATCTACCTATTTTTGCCCAGATGGAACTTTTCTTTTTGACCTCTTGCTTTTACAGGCAGGATTCTGCAGACATTTTTTCAAGGTATAAGAATGACCATTTGGTCACCCTTCATATCAGATTGCCTTTACCTTGGGGTTTCTTTTCTTGAATGCTTTCAAGGTTTGCTCTGCTTTTCTTCACTCCTTCAACTTTGGGGTTGAGCTGTAAGTTCCTTAGTGTTACCTTTGGACTGTCCCTTTGGACTCATTGCTTGATGGGAACATACTTATGCACAACTGACTTTGCATACAGCCTTTATTCAACCAGACCTTCTGCAGCATTGAGGTAGGAGTTTCTTATGGCTGCCTACTATACCTGGGGTGTCCCTCTAGGTTAGATGTTCCTGGAGGATACACGTTCATACCCAAGAGATGCAAAACCTTATCCTACACACCTGCTCCACATAGTGGCCCTCTGCATCTTAGCTGTTGCCCTTCTGGGGACATCTGCATACATGACATCAACATGGTTCCTCTTCAGGTAACAGATTGTTCCTCTTATCTTGAGCATCCTTGTGTCTAATACTCTTTGGGAATCACACACATGCAACTGATGTCCACGTGGAGTTCACTACTTCAGCTTCCAGTCAGGAGCTCCTTAGGGCTAATATCGTGACTTAAGTGTTTTACTCCTGACAACATTATGGGTCATCTTGTGGTATGGTAAATCACATTCAGCTTCATGTTTCAACATCATCAAAGCCTTTCTTACATGCTCCTCAGTGGCAAAATAGAATCCTGTGGCCATTTTACTCGGTTTGAGGTCATGTAGGCTAACCTTACCCCCTTCTTATCATATTCCTTATTGCAGAGTCACCTATTCAGCCCAACAAACATGACTTATGTTGTTGCAAAGATCCACTCAAGCTTTGGGAGACATATATGCACGTCAATCCCTCAAACTTGTCATGTCCTCTTAGAGGTATGTTTTCTGCAGAGACTACTTCACTGACCAGCATTGTTGAGGACTTCTGGTTAGTCTCTTGATATTTCTTTTATTCCTAAACTTAATCTAGAAAAGTGATGTCTATAATAATATTTTGGGTGGATTTCCCTGACCCTTGCAGCCCATTCACAGTGGTTTATACTAACCTCTGATCATCCAACACAGAGTGACCAGAATTGTAATGATATACTAGTCTAAATGTCACCCCACTTGGTTCTCTTGTCCATAGACTTGGCAAGACACACTATCCAGTATAAATACTGAGGGGTAACACTCTAGCACTAATGTATAACCATGTTAGATGATTTCTAGACCCTGTCATTAGTGGCATCCACATATGTTTGGGAGCTGATGCTTGGGAATAGTTGAGATGGCTTGCATGGCATGAATGACAGTGTTAAAGGTTTTCTAACAGTACGAGGTAGGCTTCGGTCAACTTCTATGAATGGGTGCAAGACTTTGCTCAGAATCTGTTTAACCCTTTCACTGTCTCGTATGTAGATCTATGTTATTGATGCCAGATCTATGTTTTGAGTTTAATTTCCTCAAATAAGCTGTCAGCAGTAAATTTTGGTCTAGACTTGAGAGAATGAGTCAATGTGGTGAGTGTGAAAAAAAAAAAATCCTGCCCCATGTGGTGCATGATAGGAAAAGCAAACCTCTGACCTTGTGGTTTAACCCTTTGGGGGTCGACAGGCCTTCTCGGAAACGTGTTCCTGGGGTCGAAAATTTTTTGGAAAAAAAAAATTATTTTTTTCTTATGCAATAATAGAGAATCTTTTTCCGATCATAACGCCACCAAAATTATGAAATTTGATCGAAAACTAACGGAATTATGCTTTCGCATCGGCGATTTCACCCACTTTGAGCCCTATTTTCGGCACATTCCAATGTTTCAGTCTACTAAAATTATAGCTATTTCGCTAGAACTCCATTTCTTCTATCGATTGAGTACAAGAAACCTCCTATTTACCAATTTCATCTACCCAAAATAGTGGTCAGAAAATTGCAATTTTCCAATTTCACACAAATTTCAAACGATGCCAATTTCAAAATAGGGTCCAGAGTAAACAAGGCAGACATTCCTGGCACTAAAATAACATGTTCTCTGTTCATTAGCCACGTCTCCAGGCCCCTGTTCCATTACTTTTGCTTTCCATTTTGAATTTTTATTCTCACAAAAATAGAAGATTTACTGTTATGTATACAACTGCATCATTGTAAAAATGGTATAAATAATATCAGAGCACTTGTGCATGAATATAAGACTCGTAAGTGCTTTTGTAAGTGTATTTTTGGGGGTCTAAAAGGACTAGTCTAATTTACATTATTCCTTATGGGAATAAATTCGTTTGGTAATGGCACTTGAACAGCATTCTGGAACGAAAAAATCATGAAAACCGGGGGTCCACTGTATATAGTTATACCAACGCTCTTGTATGGGTGTAAAACATGGGTGGTGAATGTTGCAACAAGGAGAAGGCTGGAGGCAGTGGAGATGTCATGTCTGAGAGCAATGTGTGGTGTGAATATATAATGCAGAGAATTCGTAGTTTTGAAATTAGGAGGAGGTGCAGGATTACCAAAACTATTATCCAGAGGGCTGAGGAGGGGTTGTTGAGATGGTTTGAACATGTAGAGAGGATGGAACAAGGTAGAAAGACTTCGAGAGTGTATAAATCTGTAGTGGAGGGAAGGCGGGGTAGGTGTTGGCCTAAGAAAGGTTGGAGGGAGGGGGTAAAAGAGGTTTTGTGTGCGAGGGGTGTTAGATAGGAGCGAATGGAGACACATGGTTTTTAGGACTTGACGTTCTGTTGGAGTGTGAGCAAGGTAACATTTATGAAGGGATTCAGGGAAACCGGCAGGCCGGACTTAAGTCCTAGAGAAATACAGTGTCTGCACTCTGAAGGAGGGGTGTTAATGTTGCAGTTTTATAACTGTAGTGTAAGTGAGCCTCTGGCAAGACAGTGATGGAGTGAATGATGATGAAAGTTTTTATTTTTTGGGCCACCCTGCCTTAGTGGGAGATTGCCGATGTAGTAATATTATTATTACTGTGTAGGCAAAACGTTTCAAAATGAAGATACCTAACTGTTGCATATGTGCATTACGTAACAATCAAATTATGTTATATTTTACAAACCTACAAATCAAATCTTTGTTATAGTTTTCTAACCTACTGAATCAGCAAAAATTAATAAGTACAGTGGAACCTCTACTAATGAGTGCATCCACGTGTGAGTTTTTCCAGGTACGAGCAGTTGATCGGTTGATTTTATGCTTCCAGACGCGAGGGAAATTTCCAGATGCGAGCGGGCCTCAAGGGAGGTTCCTTGATGCTGGTGAGGGGCTCTTGCTCTTGATCTAGGGAATTGGATCTCATTTGTTTGTTGGTCTATCTTATTGAAACTTGGGCAATGTATGATGGAAAGATGCTTCTTAACGTACACCAAAAATGAAAGAAATCTGACCATAAATAACAAGAGTTCAATTCCCAGCCATTAGCCGCCCCTTAGCAGTATATTTTCGAATGGTTTTTATGTTTGTATTCTCGTTTTTTTATCTCATTTGATAGAATGGAAGATATATTACAGAAATAGATATGATTTTGATTGGTTTCACAACAAAAAGTACCTGGAAATTGAGCTCAAAGTAGATGAAATGTTTGATTTTTGCTGATGTTCAAGAGTAAACAAATGATCTCACTGTCCAATTAGTACCTATGTACTAATTAATAATAATAATACATAGTAATAATAATACGTATAATATAATAATACATAATACCCAAATGGAAATACTAAGTCACTCTGACTTTTTTTGAGTTATCCTAGGTTCTCTACACATATGCTGCTATGTATGATAATCTATGTAAATGTATTTGTGTATAACTGAATAAACTTACTTACTTACTATAATAATAATAATAATAATATGTACGTACTACGTATAATAAGTTAGTTTGAGCATGCCACCACAAGATGGCAGTGTATATCAAAACAAAGCTCAGCTGTTCATGGAGCTTACCTTGCAGGTGAAGGAATTATTAAGTAAATAAGTAAGTTTATTCAGGTATACACAAATACAGTTACATAGATTATCATACATAGCAGCAGAACCTAGGATAACCCAAAAAAGTCAGTGTTTTCCTTACGTGTAGCAATAAAATGTACATAGGATTAAGAGCATATCACCCAGAGAAAGTTTCAAGTGGTCGTGCGTTGGAGCTATGTAATGACGCTTGCGTAAGTCATTTCTGAAACATTCTGAAAAAGGACGAAACAAAATGAACTCCTGACAGCATATGCCGATGTGCCCAACATCTCTTCTCCATCTCCAAGGTAAATGCTGTATTACTACATAATTTCTTTACGTATTATTATTATTATTACATATTATTATTAGTGTTTTCCTTATGAAATTATGTACATAGTGATCTAATGGAGTTTGCCTTACAAACACTCCGTTTTCTGTTATAATAAAAGCATGGGAAGGTATGTAGGAATGGCCGCCGTGGTGGCCCAATGCACAACAACAATGGCCGCTGTGTAGCCTCCACTAACACTAATCATACATAATATTTCATTCATTCTAGTGCATATATCATGTTTCTGTGTTATTAATATTGTTTATTATGTCATATTAGACGAATTGTGATAGAGTTGATGTTAGTGAAATATATTAAAGTATATTTTGTCGTTCCTGAGAGCCAAAACGGATTAATTGCATTTCAATTAATTTAAATGAAGAAAATTGACTCTGCAAACGAGCAAATCCAGATTCGAGCAAAGTAACGGAACAGATTAAACTCGCAAGTAGGGGTTCCACTGTATTTAGTGAAAGCAACATTTTATTTTCAAAATGACTAAAGACTATTTTAATGTGTTAATTATCAGTACTTCTCCTTGGGAAAGTGGGACAGAATTCTTCCTCCGTAAGCCATGCATGTTGTAAGAGGTGACTAACATGCCAGGAACGAGGGACTAGTGACTCTTTCTCCTGTATACATTACTAAAGTTAAAAAGAGAAACTTTTGTTTTTGTTTTTGAGCCACCCTGCCTCCGTGGGATATGGCCAGTTTGTTGAAAGAAGAATTATCATTATATTATTATGTGATGATCTCCATTTTTAAGCAATATGTCTTGAAAGCATGAATTTGCTGTTTTCTAATGTTTATTGTGTCGTGTGATCAAGGCGGGGTAGCAGTGATAAGGCTTCGGAGGCTTCTTACTTTATTTGCAATAATGGGAGGGTACACAGGCAGTGTGTTTGTACCCATAGCCCGGGAGGGCCATGCGCATGCAAGGGGAGGAGAGTAGGCCTGTTGACTGAGTGAAGGCCGCTGCATGAGTGAGAGAGAGGCAGGGGTGGGCTGGCTGGCATGCCCACCGGCTTGCCCTCTGGTAGAAACTATGGGAACTAGACATGTAGGCTTACAGCCTACATTCTGCTCAGCTGGCAGACAGCATAGGCTGTCCATGCAGACAGTACAGGCTGTCTACATCGCTCGGCCACCTGCCCATGGTCGACCCTGACCATGACTGGCAGTAAAAAAAACTTGGTGTCTCTCTCGCAAGAACAGGCACAGAACACAAAATAAAAACATACATATATACACATATGGACATGGAAAAAAAAAAACTTCATACAGAGAGGGAAGAAAAAAAAGGTGTGCTTCGTGGTCTAAGGCAGTGAGCGTCAATGGGCATCACTACATGCCTTCCTGCGTCTGGACAGATACTGCAACACAGGAGACATCGCTACGGCTGAGCTGTGACATAACAGGGTATGGTCTCCTCTGGAGCGGTGAAGCAGTCATCGTAGTAGTCGCTGCAGGGTTCACTCAACTTGGGGCACAACCTGCTGGCGCCCTCGAGTGAGGCATCGTCAGTAGTCGCAACTGGGCAGGACTTCTTCAGGCAAGTGACTCAGGAGGACATTTCTCGACTGGTACTGTCGCTGGGGCTGTCGCTGCTGGCGAGTGTGGAGTGAGTCGTGGCAGGGACGACTCGGCGAAACATCTGGAGGTCGTAACAACATACATCTTACTGCAGTGAGTGGGCTAGCAGTCAAAGTGACATCATCTTTGTGCAGGCTTCTCACTGAAGCTGTGATACGAGGCTGACAGTTGCCTGCTGACAGGCTTAACTGTGGCTTGACGAGTATCATTCTCTCGACAGTTGAAGTTACAGCAGAGGATGGTCTAAGCGTTCCCAGACTGGTCTCTACATATAACTGTACTCTGACGATCAGAAGGTGAAGTGGAACGGGTCTAGACGGGGAAATCATCGTGGGTACGATTCAGCAGGGCATTACGAGCAGCGAACATAAAGAGCTTTCTGTACAAGGGGCTCGGACGCTCATAACTGACACCTGAACTGACTGATGTCAGCCGTCAAGCACGCGGGCGCAGGGTCACACCGGGTGACAAAGTAACACACAAGTGTTACATTGGTCTGGGCGAACATACTGTGGTCCACACACAGCTGTGGTCAAGACTACACAGGACACACTAAAACTGCACACACATACTGCACATGCAGTACATGGCTTACTAGCAAATGATGCTTTTCTGTGCAAAAATCGACACTAAGCAATTCATGTGAGAACACCGAGAGGAATTAATTAACACACGACATATATCTTCTCTCAAACATCTTAACAATACTGAAAACAAATTGCACACTTCATACTAGAACACGTGACATCATGTGGTGATGTCAGGCGTGACGTTGTGAGGTGATGTCATGGGGTGACATTGCGAGGTGACGTCAGCAGACGTCGCGAGGTGACATCGCGAAGTGACATCAGGCAACATCGTGGGTGACGTCGTGAAGTCGGGCAGCATCGTGGATGACGTTAGTGGAGTTGGGCAGCATCGTAGGTGACGTCATAAGGTGTGATGTGGACAGCAGACCACAGCATGTGGCTCGGGACATCTGGCTTGGTAACCCACATGGCATGTACATCCCACTTGGCTTGGTGATCCACATGGCTTCGTGATAACCCCATGTGGCTTCGAGTGGCCTCGGGCACTCGGATACACAGCTCTGGCAAGAATTCACAAGGAAATTCACAGAAAACACAGCAGAGAGGGAGTGGGCAGTGGTGGCGTACACTAGGGCGAGTGTGGGTGTTATGGTAGAGCGTGGGTGAGTAGGCGAGGAACCCGGCCACTCCCTACTCTCACCTCACAACACACGAGGGAGACACCCACACTAGACGCTGAAATCACCACAAACTCACCTCTGACTTGCTGAAATAGCCGTGCTGAGCTGAACAGCAACAGCAGAACATGCTGGTAATGCTGAGCATATGACTGAGAAACAGCATGGAAAGCTGTGGCGTGGAGTCACAGGGACGCCACTATATTTCTCGAAGAAATTTGACAAATTTCGGCCTGGATCCTGATTGTACCTGTGTCTGGATGCTGAGATTTGCAGACACGACATCAGGATAACTCGTTGAGAGACGGATGCTTCTTGTGTAGGCTGATGAAGTGAAGACGACTTCATTCCTCTTCCTTCTTCTCTCTGGGCAACACATCTGCTGCGACCACCGCTGTCCACTAATGTTTTCTAATGTTTATTGCATCATGTGATCAAGACGGGGTAGCAATGATAAGGCTTCGGAGTCTTCTTACTTCATTTGCGATAACATGAGGGTACACAGGCAGAGTGTTTGTGCCCATGGCCCAGGAGGGCCATGTCCATGCGAGGGAGAGGAGAGTAGGTCTTGTTTACTCTAGGATGCCAGGACGAGAATTGAGAGAAATGCAGGTCTGGGCATACCCAGCCAGAGGCCTGCCCCCTGGTGGAAACTATGGGAACTAGGCATGTAGGCTTACAGCCTACATTCTGCTCGGCTGGCAGACAGCATAGGCTGTCTATGCAGACAGTACAGGCTGTCCACAGCTATTCAAGAGATTATTTATGGTAATTTTTGTACAGTGTTGAATTTTTCATGGATACTCCATATATGATAGAAATTTCAGTGTCATTATTATCAAGATAATATTAATTATTTTATTTTTATCGCAGTGACTTTCTCACTACGATAGTGACCCAACGAAAGAAGCACATTCACCTTCACTCATTCAATAGCTAGCTTGCCAGAAGAGCATGAACAACAGCAGAATGTTTATGATATTGTATAAAAAGAAATGTACTTGACAGATTTGTTTAGTACAGTACAGTGGAACCCCGGTTTTCATTTTTAATCCGTTCCAGAAGGTCGGCCGAAAACCGATTTGTATGAAAACTGAAGTAATATTTCCCATAGAAATAATGTAAATCCAATTAATCCGTTCCAGACACCCAAAAATATTAGCAAAAAATAAATTTTATAGAGAATAACTAGAGCTTTACATACAGAAAACAATGATAAATAAATATAAAGCACTTATGAAATGGATAAATGAACATTTAACATCACTTTTACCTTTATTGAAGACTCCTGTTGGCATATAGAAGATGGCGAGAAGGGGAGAGGGACGAGAGGTTATTGTTTGAAAGGGAAATCCCCCTCCATAAGGACTTCAGGTATCAAAGGACCAGCTTGAGAGTCACTGGACCCCTGTTGCACAAAAAATCTGTCCAGAGAGGCCTGTTTCTGGCATCTCTTTAGGCTTTGCTAACTGTTTTTGGTTGATCCACACCAACAACAACTTCTCAACATCTTCGATTGTTTGCAATCTGTTTTGTTAGCACATTTACCCCTTTTGCAACATCAGTTTCCTTGATTTCTTTTTTCTTCGCCAGGATGGAACTGATCATTGATTTAGACTTCCCATACATCCTGGCGAGCTCGGCCACACGTACGCCACTTTCGTATTTTTCTACGAGTTCTTTCTTGAATTCTATCATGTTTCCCACGGTGGATTATTTAGCAGTCGCAAGCACAAAAAACAATGGATTATTATGAAATGTTTCGGATGAACGAGCGGAGTGATGCTCACTGAATGAGTAACAAAAGCAGACTGAGTCATAAACGTATGGGCGGCCACGTCCCGCAGGCAGGCAGATGCGTCTGGTACGGACGATTTCCAAGCAGATGTACGAAAATTGGGAAAATATTGCCGAAAAAGTGGTCGAAAACTGAATTGTACAATAACTGGACCGGACGAAAACCGGGGTTCCACTGTAGTTTAACTATGTCTTAATAAATGGTACTTCTACATATTGCATTACTTATCTAATGTAACCACTACTACATTTATTCTGCCTTTGCTTCAGGGAAATGGAGATGAATCGAATGTCTGGGCTGTATGGAAGCATTGGCAGCACAGCAGACTACTCTGGTTTGACAGAGATGTTTACTGACCCCGTAGAGGAAGAGGTGAGTACTCTTGTCTTTCTCAATGTATTTGTAAATTTTTTCAGTTGGTCTGCTTTCTTTCCTTTACTTTGTCTGGGTTTTATTGGTATTGTATATACAAAATGCTGATGTGTGACATACTAGCCATGCTGTATTTGTAAGGTTGCATTTTGCATATCTTTAACATTTACTGAATAATTTTTAATTATACCATAATTGAAGTGCAAATGCAGTTACCAAGACATTAATTAAGCATCTGTGTGTGTGTCAATCACTCTTCATTTCCAGTACCAACTACATACATTGCAGCAAAGTTATTTCCTAAATTGATAAAATCCATAATTTAAAAATACGTAATAAATACAGCTTCTCCTCACTTAGTGATTTACTCATTTACCGACGACTTGGACTTATGACGGGCTCTCTGACCAGTATGCATACCTAAATAATGTATATTAGAGCTGATTTCCTCTATTCTGTTTATTACCATATACAGTACACTACTGTATAAACATTTAAAAATACATCATAAACGTTATAAATGGTGCAAAGGTGACATTAAAACAATATCAAAGATGGTTGACACAAACCCATTACCATTACTGACGTGGTCTTAGGAACAGAACTCCATCATTAATCGAGGAGAGACTGTAGTACATATGTACAGGTATGAAAACTGAAAGGAAATTTTTACAGTGTATCACATTTAAAAAAGTTTGTGTGGTTCTGCTTTGTACTAGTATACAGTGGACCCTCGGAAATCGAACACCTCGGCAATCGAACAAATTGGAAATAGAACACTTTTTTAGAACAAATTTTATTTCTGTAATCGAACACTTTCCGCCAATCGAACAAGTGCGTGGAAATAGAACACTTTTTTAGAACAAATTTTATTTCTGTAATCGAACACTTTCCGCCAATCGAACAAGTGCGTACCAGACCTGTCCGCCCAGGCACGCTTGGGTGCCTCACTGCGCAAGTGTCGGGAGTCAGTCTAGCGTTGTTTATACTTGAGTAAACATCACCCTGCACGCTCATCCAAACATTTCACAATTAATTGTGTTTGGAGTTTGTTCATTAAGTGCGACTGTGAAATAAGCTACCAGGGGTCACCAAAAAGATCCTAGTGGTACCTCTGTGGTGAAGAAAGTGAGAAACCCCATAGACACGAAGAAGGAAATAATACAAAAATACGAGAGTGGTGTGAAAAGGCAAGGAAGTTGCATGCTGATCTTGCAAAGAAAATGCCTGCAACCAGTGCTGATTGTAGTGTTAGTGATTTCAAGGCCAGCAAAGGCTGCCATATGTTTTACGCTATACTGGGGATTTATTACGATTTCTCTTACTACAGATTTAGTTCACTATGTCACTGCACAACGGTGTGAATCATGTCTTTGTGAAGCTGGCGACTACTGAGATATATGATCGACTTGTGGAAATGTACCAGGATCATAAGAAGCATAGTGGCATACACAATGTGGTAAGGCATGGTGAGGCTGCCAGTTCAGACAAACATGCGACTGAAAAATTCATTACTGAATTTCAGGACTACATAAAGACTGAAAATTTGAAAGCCGAACAAGGGTCCAGTGACTCTCAAGCTGGTCCTAGTGGGATTAAAAGACAAAGAAGAGAAGTAACCCCAGATAGGGCTTTGATACCTGAAGTCCTTTTGGAGGGGGATTCCCCTTCCAAACACTAACCCCTCCCTCCCTCACTCCTCCTCCCTATCTTCCATATGCCATCAACAATCTTCAATGAAGGTAAGTAAAAATACATGCATTTATTTAATATATCTTTAGTAGTATGTAGTTCTTTTGTGTATGTAGAACTATAATTAATGTCATTAAAATGTATTATTTTTTAATATTTTTGGGTTTCTGGAACGGATTAATTGTATTTCCATTATTTCTTATGGGAAATATTAATTCAATTTTCGAACATTTCGAGTTAAGAACAAGCTCCTGGGATGGATTATGTTCGATTTCCGAGGGTCCACTGTATGTTTTTCGGAAAAAATGTGGGCAACAGAAAGAGTTCAAGACAAGTTAGCGATGTCAGAGTTTGTAACTTTGGTTGATTTTTTGAGGGAAATTATTAAGAAGCACTCTACTTTTAACCCTTTCGGTGTCAGGTCCATTGTATGGTTTTGAAACCAGTGTCGGTCCCATAGTACTACGCCATGAGCTCAGCTCACTCAGATAAGCTGTGAGCGGTAAATTTGGGCCTAAATATGAGAGAATGGGTCTGTGCGGTAAGTGTGCACCATGTAAAAAATCCTGCAGCATGCAGTGCGTAATGAGAAAAAACTGTGACTGTGATTTTGTTTAAAACAGTGTCTGCGGTGTATTTTCGTATGGTTTTTATGGTTGTATTCTCAGAGATGATTTTGATTGGTTTCAGGACTGAAAGTAGCTTGAAATTGAGCTTAAAGTAGCAGAAATATTCAATTTTTGCTCCTATTCCAGAGTACAGAAATGACATCACTTGTCCAATATGCATCCAACTGACCAGTCTAATATGCATTTAGAAATGCACTGACATTATTTATGCAATTAGTACAATATAATGCAGTAGTCTACGTAACAGTAAATTATTTTTTTATGAATAAAAATTCAAAATGGAAAGCAAGCATAATATAAGAGGGGCCTGGAGATGTGACTAAGGAACAGAGGAAATTTTTTTTTTAGTGCCAAGAATGTCTATATTGTTTATTCTGGACCCTGTTTTTAAATTGACAATTTTTGTGTGACAATACCCAGATTACTGATTTCTGATCACTTTATTGGGTATTTGAAATAAGTAAATGGGTAGTTTCTTGTACTCACTTGATACAATTGAAGAAATACTAGCAAAATAGCAAAGTGGGGGAAATCACTGGCGTGTAAATATTGCTGAGAGTTTTCTATAAAATTTCATACTTTTGGTTTCATTACCTTTGGAAAAGATTCTCTGTCGTTTCATAAGAATTTGTGTGTGTGTGTGTGTGTGTGTGTGTGTTTCTTTTTTTGAAAATTCTTCGAGCCTGAGAGTAAGTTTGAGATCAGGGGTCTCAACCCTGAAACAGTTAACCATCTTTAACTTTTTCATTATAAATCTCTGTTAGAATGCAGTCTTAGTCATTTTTTGTGATTTTATTTGAGTTTCTGTGAGAGCAAGAGTGCCACTTGACTGAGAATAATTAAAAAATTTTGAAACTAAAATGGTACCCCTAACCCTACTATACACAATTAAATTATCACACATTGCATATTGAGATATAGAATACCTTCATTTATTTTCCTGTCTCAGGACAGCTTTTAATTGCTTCAATTATTATATAACAATCTGCAGTGCTGTATTGCATTGTCTTTTCTGTTAATTATAATTGAATGTGGTTTATTGAATAAGTGGGAATATAACCATGTACTATGTAGTGTGCTGAGGAATACACTTGGCTCTTTATGTCTTTGATGTAAGTGTTTGTTCCAAGAGATTGACTTTTGACAAATTTTCCTTATTTTTTTATTTCAGTCTAAGCATGTGGAACCTTAAGGTTCCAAGTGAACATGACAGAGTTTTGTGGGGTATGTTATGTTGAGGGTGAACAAGTGTTGTCTAACAATAGTCTGAATCCTGCAAAATTATTAAGACTTTTTAAAACCAAACATCCTAATGTGAAAGAAAAAAGTGATGAATATTTAAAAAAATACTATACCAAAATCCTCAAGAAGAAAAATGGATTTTGTTCTTCAATGCATATTAACAAAAAAAAAAGGCTCTTGTGGTATTATACTGCATCAGTTATTGCATAGCAAAAACAGGTGAAGCTCTTGGTATCGCAGAAAATATAATTTTTTTTTTTTTTTTATATTAACACATCGGCCGTTTCCCACCAAGGCAGGGTGGCCCGAAAAATAAAAACTTTCATCATTCACTCCATCACTGTCTTGCCAGAGGCATGCTTACACTACAGTTATAAAACTGCAACATTAACACCCCTCCTTCAGAGTGCCGGCACTGTACTTCCCATCTCCAGGACTCAAGTCCGGCCTGCCGGTTTCCCTGAATCCCTTCATAAATGTTATCTTGCTTACACTCCAACAGCACATCAAGTCCTAAAAACCACTTGTCTCCATTTGCTCCTATCTAACACCTAACACGCTCACGCACGCTTGCTGGAAGTCCTAGCCCCTCGCACACAAAACCTCCTTTACCCCCCTCCCTCCAACCTTTCCTAGGCCAACCCCTACCCCGCCTTCCCTCCACTACAGATTTATACACTCTCGAAGTCATTCTATTTCATTCCATCCTCTCTGCATGTCCAAACCATATCAATAGCCCTTTCTCAGCCCTCTGGATAATAGTTTTGGTAATCTCACACCTCCTCCTAATCTCCAAACTACAGATTCTCTGCATTATATTCACACCACACATTGCCCTCAGACATGACATCTCCACTGCCTCCAGCCTTCTCCTTGTTGCAACTTCACAACTCATGCCTCACACCCATACAAGAGCATTGGTATAACTATACTCTCATACATCCCCCTCTTTGCTTTCATGGATAAAGTTCTCTGTCTCCATAGACTCCTCAGTGCACCAGTCACCCTTTTCCCCTCGTCAATTCTATGATTTACCTCATCTTTCATAGACCCATCCACTGACACGTCCACTCCCAAATATCTGAATACATTCGCCTCCTCCATACTCTCTCCCTCCAATCTGATATCCAATCTTCCGTTATCTAATTTTTTTGTTATCCTCATCACCTTACTCTTTCCTATATTCACTTTTAATTTCATTCTTTTACATACCCTACCAAACTTATCAACCAACCTCTGCAACTTCTCTTCAGAATTTCCTAAAAGCACAGTGTCATCAGCAAAGACCAGCTGTGACAATTCCCACTTTGTGTTAGATTCTTTATCTTCCAACACAACATCACACCTCTTACCAGCACCCGAGCATTCACTTCTCTTACAACTCCATCTATAAATATATTGAACAACCATGGTGACATCACACATCCCTGTCTAAGGCCTACTTTTACTGGGAAATAATCTCCCTCTTGCCTACATACTCTAACCTGAGCCTCACTATCCTCGTAAAGACTCTTCACTGCTTTCAATAACCTACCTCCTATTCCATACATTTGCAACATCTGCCACATTGCCCCCCCTATCCACCCTATCATGTGCCTTTTCTAAATCCATAAATGCCACAAAAACCTCTTTACCCTTATCCAAATACTGTTCACCTATATGTTTCACTGCTTTCCATCTTACTCTTAATTCTTTTAATAATAACTCTACCATACACTTTACCAGGTATGTATACTCAACAGACTTCTTCCCCTATATTTTTTACACTCTCTTTTGTCCCCTTTGCCTTTATACAAAGGAACTTTGCATGCTCTCTGCCAATCCCTAGGTACCTTACCCTCTTCCATTTATTAAATAAAAACACTAACCACTCCAAAACTATATCCCCACCTGCTTTTAACATTTCTATCTTTATCCCATCAATCCCAGCTACTTTACCCCCTTTCATTCTACCCACTGCCCCATGCACTTCCCCTACACTCACAACTGGCTCTTCCTCTCTCCTATAAGATGTTATTCCTCCTTGCCCTATACACAAAATCACAGCTTCCCTATCTTCAGCAACTTTTAACAATCCCTCAAAATATTCCCTCCATCTTCCCGATACCTCTAACTCTCCGTTTAATAACTCTTCTCTCCTATTTTTAACTAACAAATCCATTGGTTCCCTAGGCTTTCTCAACTTATTAATCTCACTCCAAAACTTTTTATTATTTTCAACAAAATTTGTTGATAACATCTCACCCACT
Organism: Cherax destructor; assembly: GCA_009830355.1. Classification (NCBI taxonomy): domain Eukaryota; kingdom Metazoa; phylum Arthropoda; class Malacostraca; order Decapoda; family Parastacidae; genus Cherax; species Cherax destructor. Next base: position 23,479 of record WNWK01003747.1, read on the forward strand.
CTCTCAATTGCTCTCTTTTTACATTGCTACACCACTCTCTTAACCTCTCTTTTTCTCTCCATATACTCCTCCCTCCTTGCATCACTTCTACTTTTTAAAAACCTCTCATGCTAACTTTTTCTCTCTTACTACTCTCTTTACATCATTCCACCAATCGCTCTTCTTCCCTCCCGCACCCACTTTCCTGTAACCACAAACTTCTGCTGAAAACACTAACACTATACAGTGGTACCTCGAGTTACGATATTTTTTCGTTCGAGAATGCTGTTCAAGTGCCATTACCAAACGAATTTATCCCCATAAGGAATAATGTAAAATAGACTAGTCCTTTTACACCCCCAAAAATATACTTACAAAAGCATTTAAAAAAATAAACTTACATAAAAGGGCGATTTTGGGGACCATCGTAACTCGAGGTACCACTGTATTCTTAAACTTACCCCATACATCTACCCCATTGCCTATACTCACACTAGCCCATTTGTCCTCCAACAGTTTTTTATATCTTGCCCTAACTACCTCCTCCTCTAGTTTATAAACCTTCACCTCTCTCTTACTTGCTGCTTCCATTTTCCTTGTATCCCATCTACCTTTTACTCCCACTTTAGCTACAACTAAAAAGTGATCTGATGGGAAAAACAAAACCTGTGACTGTGTGTATGGCTTAAAATAGCAACTTTGCATGTATTTTTGGATGCTTTTTTTATGGTTTTATTGGCTGTTTCTTGGTAATATTTGATAGAATGGAAGACATATTACTGAAATAGAGATAATTTTGATTGGTTTCAGGACTGAAGTATGGTTTCAGGACTGAAAGAACTTGAAATTTGAGCTCTTAGTGTACTCGTGGTGGCCCTGCTTTTCATTGGAGGGATGTTGCACTGCCTGCCGAGTCTTTTGCTTGTACATATGAAAATGAAAATGTTTATTTCCTTGCAAAGCTTACAATGTGTGGTTTACATATTATAAAATATTAATTACAAAGAAGGCCACTAGCATGCCTAGGCATTTCGGGCAGACTAATCCTAATTCTTACTCTATACTGATACAGGTTATGGAGCAGTACATTTAACATACATAATTAGGTATGTACATACATAATTAGATACATACATAATTAGATTTATAGTAGTGAGGTAGTACAAAACATATAACAATATTACAAATGGTAAATTTAGTAATTTAGTTGAGTTGCGGCTGGCCTTGAGTGGCTGCCAGGCTGATGATGCATCATTAACTGTGCTCAACATCGAAAGGCGGCCACAAATAAACACATTTTGAATGTGGCAAATGTTGCAAGTGTATGGAATAGGTAGTAAGTTACTGAATGCTGTAAAGAGTTTTTATGAGGATAATGAGGCTCAGGTTAGGGTGTGTAGGAGAGAGGGAGATTACTTCCCGGTAAAAGAAGGTCTTTAGACAGGGATGTGTAATGTCACCATGGTTGTTTAATATATTTATAGATGGGGTTGTAAAAGAAGTAAATGCTAGGGTGTTGGGGAGAGGGGTGGGATTAAATTATGGGGAATTAAATGTAAAATGGGAGTTGACACAGTTACTTTTTGCTGATGATACTGTGCTTATGAGAGATTCTAAAGAAAAGTTGCAAAGGTTAGTGGACGAGTTTGGGAGGGTGTGTAAAGGTAGAAAGTTGAAAGTGAACATAGATAAGAGTAAGGTGATGAGGGTATCAAACGATTTAAATAAAGAAAAATTGGATATCACATTGGAGAGAGGGATTATGGAAGAAGTGAATGTTTTCAGATATTTGGAAGTTGACTTGTCAGCAGATGGGTTTATGAAGGATGAGGTTAACCATAGGATTGATGAAGGAAAAAAGGTGAGTGGTGCGTTGAGGTCTCTGTGGAGACAAAAAACGTTATCCATAATAATAATAATAATAATAATTTTTATTTAGACATGATACAAAGATGTACTACATAGTTCTAGGTATAAATGGGGTGTACATGGAGGCAAAGAAGGGAATGTACGAAAGTATAGTGGTACCAACACTCTTATATGGGTGTGAAGCATGGGTTGCAAATGCTGCAGCGAGGACGTGGCTGGAGGCAGTGGAGATGTACTGTCTGAGAGCAATGTGTGGTGTAAATATTATGCTGAAAATTCGGAGTGTGGAAATTAGGAGGAGGTGTGGAGTTACTAAAGGTATTTGTCAGAGGGCTGAAGAGGGGTTGTTGAGGTGGTTTGGTCATTTAGAGAGAATGGATCAAAGTAGAACGACTTGGAGAGCGTATAATCTGTAGGGAAAGGAAGGCTGGGTAGGGGTCGTCCTTGAAAAGGTTGGAGGGAGGGGGTAAAGGAGGTTTTGTGGGCGAGGGGCTTGGACTTCCAGCAAGCATGTGTGAGCGTGTTAGATAGAAGTGAATGGAGACGAATGGTTTTTGGGACCTGATGAGCTGTTGGAGTGTGAGCAGGGTAATATTTTGTGAAGGGATTCAGGGAAACCAGTTAATTGATTTAGTTGGACTTGAGTCCTGGAAATGGGAAGTACAATGCCTGCACTTTAAAATGGGGGTCTGGGATAGTGACAGTTGGGAGGGATTTATTCTCAGCTGTCATATCTGAGCGCCTCTGCAAAGACAGTGATTATGTATGAGTGAGGTGAAAGTGTTGAATGATGATGAAAGTATTTTCTTTTTGAGGATTTTCTTTCTTTTTGGGTCACCCTGCCTCGGTCGGAGACGGCCGACTTGTTGAAAAATAAAAATATATAAAATAGACTTTGTAGCGTTTTACGAATTGTAAAAATTGGCACTTCTAACCTCTTCAGAAAATTCACATTAGTTAGATAAGGATAGATTACACAGAGGTTGGTGAGTGCTGTATTATAGGTATGGTATTACAGTATTATACAGTGAAGTTTTGCATATAGTGTCCATTATGTATGGTACAATATTCAACATACATTTCTGAGCCCAAAACATCTCTGCTTTCTTCCTGAATATTTTTGCCTTAATAGGTACGCATCTTCATTTCAAAAGTGACAAGGATCTAATAAACTGCTCCTCAATTTCTGCTTTTGAAGCATCTGGAATAAATGTTGCAGATTTTTTAAGTAGTTTCAGGTTTGAAATTCAGCTTTGTAATAAATCTCAGCAGATGCATTAAGCCTTGGCTCTATCTGTCCTCCTAGTGACACCTCTCACAAAATCTATTCTTTCTTCATTCCATCTTCCAACCTCACCCCCACAAGGGTCTTTTCATTATATAAGTCTAGTTTAGTCTAGTACTTACGTGTTTTATTTTGAACTTTCTAGGAGGAGGGAGGGGAGGATTGCCTTGATGCTAGTAAAAGGCTTGTGATGGAAGTAACTCGGACTACCTTTCCCTACTCTGCTTAGACTTTATTACCTGCCATTTCCCAGGTGTTCTATGACTCTTGCAGGTTGAGCACTTCCCCTTGAACATAGCAGTATTCTAGTTTGCTGTATTATATTTTGTAATTGTTACAACTCAACAAGAACTATCTATACACAAATAACCTGGTATTGTGCCTTTTTTGTTAAGAACTATCTATTTAAATATACTGTTTTAATGAAATCTAATATTTTTTATCAGTTTAACAGAATATCTTACCTTTTTAAGACTAATTTGTTGAGTATTTGAATGTTAGTTCAGCAGGCACTTTCTCTTGGGACTGTCACTGAGTAAGACAGTCACTGCACTGAGTAGGTGGAACAGAAGGGCTTCCAAGTAGAGAGGAAACTCATGTCACATAAGGTTGAAGGTCTTCAGTATACTTGTTGCAGATGAACTTTAAGGCCAGCAACTTTGTAAGAGAGGATACAAATGATAAGATAAGGAAACTAGCCCCATATTGAGAGAGGAGAGGAGAGGAAAACAAAGAGAATAGAATAGCAAATAGAGAGAAGAGAGTAAGGGGAGAGAGAATGTCGAGAGAGAGAATAGAAAGAGGCAATAGAAAAAATAGAAGAGAATGTGGAGAATGGTGTGTGTGAGGTAATGTGTGAGAGTAAGAGTGAGCATGTCAGAGAGAGAGAATTAAAGGGAAAAGAAAGAATTAGAGTGAGAGTGTGAGTTATAGTGAGATTAGTTACAGTGGGTTACTTATAGTGAGAGTGAATTAGAGACAGTGTGTACTCACCTGTTTGTGGTTGCAGGGGTCGAGTCATAGCTCCTGTCCCTGCCTCTTCACTGATCACTACTAGGTCCTCTCTCTCCCTGCTCCATAATAATAATAATAATAGTTTATTGTGACATTATACAAAGATGTAGGAATGGGGTGTACATGCCAAAAGCCCCTTATATGCAGAGCATTATGGGCAAACTTAAAATTAAACTTACAACTAAATGGTAAAAATTATAGTAAACAATTTACAATATAAGTATAGTTGAGTATTTAAGCAATGAAATTTGAACATAATTGGAACATAACAATTCTGAAACATAATACATAGTTTTACAATTTTGAAGCATTACAGTTTTATAATATATCAACATAATACAGTGGACCCCCGGTGTTCGTCCATTTTTCGTAACAGAATGCTGTTCAAGTGCCATTAGCAACCGAATTTATTCCCTTAAGAAATAATGTAAAGTAGACTACTCCTTTTAGACCTCCAAAACTACACTTATAAAAGCATTTAAAAAAATATACTTACATAAAAGGGCGTGTTTTGAGCAGGACGAACACCGGGGGTCCACTGTAATTTATTATTTGTAGTAATGCAATTTATTAAATCAGATCAAACAAATCAAATCAATTATTTGTGTTGCAATAACAGTTTATATGGTCATTAGATGAGTTACAAGAGTACATGAGAATGGATTTCTTTATTTGGTAATGCTTTAGAAACAAAGTTAGATTAGGTTGCATTAATTATAACAGGTTTATACATATATGAGATATAAGTTTCAATATTTGCACTAGATTAAGTTTGAGAAATTATTGGTCTTTGAGCAATTATGTAAGGGGTTTTGAGGCTAGGGAAGTAACACAGTGAATAATGTTATTTTGAGGCAGTGGAAAGGGATTTATTAACTTTGTAGGTAATGTTAAGTATTGTGTATTTAGTTTTGGGTGAGTAGGTGGTTTTTCAGCAGAGTTTTGAATTGATGTACAGACAGGGTTTCTTTCGTAATCATAGGTAATAAATTCCAAATTTTTGGGCCTTTAATGTGCATTGCACTTTTGCATAGTGTGAGATGGATGCGGGGAACATCGAAGAGTGATCTGTGCCTTGTGTTATGGTCATGTGTCCTGTTAGGGTTGGTAAGGAGAAGTTGAGTGGTGGTGGGTGGGAGCTTTATCAAACCTCATCTTAAAACTGTGTGGTTCCTGCCTCCACTATGTCACTTTCCAGACTATTCCACTTCCTGGCAACTCTATGACTGAAGAAATACTTCCTAACATCCCTTTGACTCATCTGAGTCTTCAACTTTCAATTGTGTCTCCTTGTTTCTGTGTCCCATCTCTGGAACATCCTGTCTCTGCCCACCTTGTCAATTCCTCGTAGTATTTTATATGTCGCTATCATGTCTTCCCTAACCCTCCTGTCCTCCAGTGTCATGAGGTTGATTTCCCTTACCCTTTCTTCTGGTCCTATGCCTCTGCTGGCTGTCTCTTGTTTCACATTGTTCTGGCTGCATGAGCCCTATCATACATATTCTTAAGGATATGTATGGATTCTGTCTCTTCCACTTCACTGTCTAGTTTGTTTCACTTCCTGACTACTCTAAAGCTTAAGAAGCATTTCCTAACATTTCTGTGACTCATTTGTACCTTTAACTTCAGCTGTGACCTCATGTACCTGAGACCCGCCTCTCAAACAGACTCTACATGTCCACCGGCCGGGTCAACATTTGGAGAAAACCCGGGCCGGACATACCGGCGTACCTACAACAACAACAATACATGTCCACCCTGTCAATTCCTCTTGAGTATTTTGTATGTCATAATCATGTTACCTCTGGTCCTTCTCTCCTTTAGTGTCATCAGAGTTAGCTCCTTAAGAGCCTCTTCTCATTGGTCATACCCCATCAGCTCTGGGACTAGTTTCATTGCAAACCTTGGCACTTTTTCCAGCTTCTTTACATGCTTAATTGGATGTGGGTTCCATACTGGCACTGCATATTCTATTTGTTGATGAAAGCTACCTTTCAATTTGCCAGTCTTGCATTTGCTGCAGCAGTTATTCCACTGATGTGAAATCAGGCAAAATGCTCGGAATAATGCTCACCCCAATGGAGGTTTACAGAATTTGCCCCGTGAGCCTGTACTCTGTTTCTGGATGTCTTTGCCCTTCTCGAATTTTTATAACTTTGCACTTGTTGGGGTTAAATTACAATAGCTACTTGTCAGACCAGTCCTGCAGCCTATTTAACATCTTACCAGAAGATATCCGAAACATGGCTGGAACCAGTGTAGAAGCCTTCAAGAGGAAACTGGACAAGTATCTTCATCGGGTGCCAGATCAACCAGGCTGTGATGGATATGTGGGGCAGCGGGCCTCCAGTAGCAACAGCCTGGTTGACCAGGCAAGCAACAGCCTGGTTGACCAGGCAAGCACCAGACGAGCCTGGCCCATGGCCGGGCTCAGAGAGTAGATAAACTCTCGAAACTCTTTAAAGGTTAAAGGTAAAGGTATAAGATCGGTTTGTATTGTACTCATTAGTTTCACTTCATCTTCAAACAGGGACACCTCTGACTTGGTTTCCTCTGTCATGTCATTTGCATACACAAGAAGCAGTTCTAGTCCAAATATTAACCCTTGCAAAACCCCACTTGTCACACTCACCCATTCCTACATCTCCCTGATAGTAACTAGTTGCTTTCTTCCCATTAAGTATTTCTTGATCATCTGTAGTGCTTTTCCTATAATTCCTGCCTGCTCCTCTAGCTTTTGTGCCAGTCTCTTGTGGGGTTCTATGTCAAATGCCTTCTTGCAATCTAAAAATATACAGTACACTTATCCCTCTCTTCTCTCCTGCCTAATTTTCATTACCTTATCAAAGAACTCGACGAGATTTGTGAGACAGGATTTACCATTTTGAAAACTGTGTTGGTTGTTTACAAATCCACTCTTTTTCCAGGAGCTCCACCACTTTAATGATAATCTTCTCCATAACCTTACATATTATGCATGTTAGTGACACTAGCCAATATGTAATTCAGTGCCACCTGTCTGTCCCTATTTTGGAATATTGGGACTACATTCGCTGTTTTCCAGACCTCTGGCAGCTGCCTTGTTTCAGTTTATTTGATGCTGTCATTCTTAATTGCCATTCAGCCTCTCTTCTTACTCATGCATATTCCATTCTGGCTCTTCTTCTTGCTTCCCTATTCTGTGGCATTTTTTACTTCCTATATTTCTTCCATGCACTTGTACTTTTAGCTTTTGCCTCCCTGCACCTCTGGGTGAATCAGGGGCTCATTTTATTTTTGACTTTGCTGCTTCTATCTTTGAGTATGAACTTCTCTGCCTCCTGTCACTTTCCAGCTACATACTCCATCATTTGCTGTCTTTCACTTTAGCTTCTTTTTCCTTGGCACTCTGCTTAGAAATTACCTCATTCCTTCAAAGTCTCCTCTTTTGAAGTCAGGTTTGTCCCTTCATACCCAGTATTCCTCACCACATTCACTTCCACAAATTATTCAAACCTTAGCACTGCATTGTATGTCAGATTTTTACTGTTTAAGGTGCCTTTTTTTTAGTCTACCCATTTGACTGCCTTTACAACAGTGAAATGATGTCTATGATTAAGAGGAAAGTAGTGAAGTCGCTTGTGTTGCGGGGGATTACTGGGTGTTGGAAGTGAGTGCCAATGATGGATGGTGACAGTGAGTGCCAACGATGTATGGTGGCCGTGAGTGCCAACGATGGATGGTGGCCGTGAGTGCCAACGATGGATGGTGGCAGTGAATGCCAGCGATGGAGGGTGGCAGTAAGTGCCAATGATGGATGGTGGCAGTAAGTGCCAGCGATGGATGGTAGCAGTGAGTGCCAACGATGGGTGGTTGGCAGTGACTGCCAGCGATGGGTGGTGGCAGTGAGTACCAACGATGGATGGTGGCAGTGAGTACCAACGATGGATGGTGGCGGTGAGCGCCAACGATGGATGGTGGCAGTGAGTGCCAACGATGGGTGGTGGCAGTGAGTGTCAAAGATGGATGGTGGCAGTAAGTACCAACGATGGATGGTGGCAGTGAGTGCCAACGATGGATGGTGGCGGTGAGCGCAAACGATGGATGGTGGCAGTGAGTACCAACGATGGATGGTGGCAGTGAGTACCAACGATGGATGGTGGCAGTAAGTGCCAACGATGGATGGTGGCGGTGAGCGCCAACGATGGATGGTGGCAGTGAGTGCTATCGATAGATGATGGCAGTGAGTGCCAACGATGGATGGTGGCAGTGAGTGCCAACGATGGGTGGTGGCAGTGAGTGCCAACGGGGGTGGTGGCAGTGTGTGGCAAACGCTGGTCACTACCTTATTTCTTTTACTACCTTTTTTATCTGTATGTGCATGTCAATAAATAGCTGCATGATAGCACCACCTGTGTTATTATTGAATTATATGCTCACATGTGACTAGCAACCACTCTTACTGAAACCATTTCTACCAAAACCAACTCCATTTCCACCATCACGACCTACTCACCATTACCATCTACACCACCACTACCCTCACCCCATCACTTTCATCATCGACGACTCCACTACAACTCACCATCATCACTTTTCACCATCACCACTAACCACTTCCAACACCTTTTTCACCCAACCATTTACTTCTGCCACCACTTCACTACCTACACATCTTCACTACTGCCACCATTTCACTACTACCTCTACTTCACTACTGTCACCACTACTGCCACCATTTCACTACTACCACTACTTCACTACTGTCACCACTTCACTACTGCCACCACTTCACTACTGCCACCACTTCACTACTGCCACCACTTCACTACTGCCACTGCTTCACTACTGCCACTATTTCACTACTGTATCTACTTCACTAGTGCCACCACTTCACTACTGCCTCTACTTCACTACTGCCACCACATCACTACTGCCTCTACTTCACTACTGCCTCTACTGCCACCACTTCACTACTGCCTCCACTTCACTACTGCCTCTACTTCACTACTGCCACTACTTCACTACTGCCTCTTATTTCACTACTGCCTCTACTTCACTACTGCCTCTACTTCACTACTGCCTCTACTTCAGTACTGCCTCCACTTCACTACTGCCTCCACTTCACTACTGCCACTACTTCACTACTGCCTCCACTTCACTACTGCCTCTACTTCACTACTGCCTCTACTTCACTACTGCCTCCACTTCACTACTGCCTCTACTTCACTACTGCCACTACTTCACTACTGCCTCTATTTCACTACTGCCTCTACTTCACTACTGCCTCTACTTCACTACTGCCTCTACTTCAGTACTGCCTCCACTTCACTACTGCCTCCACTTCACTACTGCCACTACTTCACTACTGCCTCTACTTCACTACTGCCTCTACTTCACTACTGCCTCTACTTCACTACTGCCTCTACTTCACTACTGCCTCTACTGCCACCACTTTACTACTGCCTCTACTTCACTACTGTCTCTACTTCACTACTGTCTCTACTTCACTACTGTCTCTACTTCACTATTGCCTCTACTTCACTACTGCCACTACTTCACTACTGCCACTACTTCACTACTGCCACTACTTCACTACTGCCTCTACTTCACTACTGCCTCTACTTCACTACTGCCTCTACTTCACTACTGCCACTACTTCACTACTGCCACTACTTCACTACTGCCTCTACTTCACTACTGCCTCTACTTCACTACTGCCTCTACTTCACTACTGCCACTACGTCACTACTGCCTCTACTTCACTACTGCCTCCACTTCACTACTGCCTCCACTTCATTAATGCCTCTACTTCACTACTGCCACTACTTCACTACTGCCTCTACTTCACTACTGCCTCTACTTCACTACTGCCACTACTTCACTACTGTCACTACTTCACTACTGCCACTACTTCACTACTGCCTCTACTTAACTACTGCCACTACTGCCACTACTTCACTACTGCCACTACTTCACTACTGCCACTACTTCACTACTGCCACTACTTCACTACTGCCTCTACCTCACTACTGCCTCTACTGCCACCACTTCACTACTGCCACTACTTCACTACTGCCACTACTTCACTACTGCCACTACTTCACTACTGCACCACTTCACTACTGCCACTACTTCACTACTGCCTCTACCTCACTACTGCCTCTACTGCCACCACTTCACTACTGCCTCTACTTCACTACTGCCTCTACTTCACTACTGCCACTACTTCACTACTGCCTCTACTTCACTACTGCCACTACTTCACTACTGCCTCTACTTCACTACTGCCACTACTGCCACTACTTCACTACTGTCTCTACTTCACTACTGCCTCTACTTCACTACTGCCACTACTTCACTACTGCCACTACTTCACTACTGCCACTACTTCACTACTGCCACTACTTCACTACTGCCACTACTTCACTACTGCACCACTTCACTACTGCCTCTACTTCACTACTGCCTCTTCTTCACAACTGCCACTAGTTCACTACTGCCACTACTTCACTACTGCCTCTACTTCACTACTGCCACCACTTGGACTCACTTTTTTCAATCACATTTATACAAAATCACAATATAAGAGATTCTACTGTATCTGATACCGGTGAACATTTAATTGCAACTTTTGTTAATTAATGGATGGTCGAAAAATGTATAGTGATGAAAGAAAGAGAGCACAAGTTAATTAGAGGGAGCCCTTGTACGTGTTGTGGCCGCTCCACCAGCCAAATTCAACCAAATATTTGACCTAACACGCCGAAATAAAGTATTAAATTCGTTAGCTATTTGTTGAGTTTTATTTTATGAAATTCACTTCAGGATGTTTATGTTTGTCAGTGTTTGGTGTTTGTCAGTGCATGGTGCTGTATTATATGGTACTGTGTCGTAGTTTATGGCACTGTCTGGTAGTGTATGGTACAGTCTGGTACTGTGTGGTAGTGTATGAGACTGTATGGTAGTTTATGGTACTGTCTGGCAGCGTATGGTACTGTCTGGTAGTGTAAAATGCTGAGTGGTAGTGTATGAGGATGTTTGGCAGTGTATGTGTGATTTGTCGTTAGCTCTGACAACTCATAACTTCATTGCACGACATTATATATATATATATATATATATATATATATATATATATATATATATATATATATATATATATATATATATATATATATATATATATATATATATATTCGTACCGCATGTATTTTATTTTTGTTTCCTCGTATACGTTGTATTTAAGTTTTATTCAGAGTGAATGGTTGAGTAAGGAGGACACCAGCTGTTGCCTGGTGGTGTAGTACACATGTGACGAGTGTGGTATTTCTGTTATCAAAATTTGTTACAACACATTGTGTATTGTATCCATGAGTAATTTGGTGCGTGTTAGACAGTCTTTGAGGTTGACTCGAGTGTGGTGTGGTTTAGCGTGTTTAGTCAATGTTTTTTTTTTTTGTGTAAGTAGTCAGGAAATAAAGTATATCTTTTTGCGGAAGTGTAATGTGATTTTTTATTGGGTGTAATTTGGTGGGTGATTATCGCCCTGGCGGCCTGGTGTTTTTGTAGGTGTAGTGGTAGATGCTGGGGCGGCAGTGTAAGTTGAGCAGCCCTGGGTGGGAGGTGCCCGCTGATATGGATTTGTAATGCAAGTATTCAGTGTTTGTGAGTATGGGGTTGGGGGGGCAGGGGAGGTGTGTACCGGTGTAGGTTCTGATTGTATCAGGAAGTGAGGTAAGCATTGCAACATGAAATAATCTAAAACTGTGAGATGGGGTAGGGGATGTGAATAGGGGTTGCAGAAGAGGGTTGAGGTAGTAATTAAAAGTGGTGTTTATGGTTCTCAGTTGGTGCAGGGGTTGAGGTAGTGACTAATAATGGGGTTATGAGTTGGATTTGGGGTTTAAGTAGAGATTGTGGGATTTGAGGTGGGGTTTAGAACAAAATTTTGGATAATGATTGGACCAAGGATTCGAGTTGTAGTGGGGTGTTGGATGAAGCAGGTGTTGGGATAGTGGGGGTTTGGATATTGGTAAGATTAGTTCAATTAGTGTTAGTTATATAGCTGAGACTACATAATGTTAGTTGTATTTGCTCAGGTGTTTATGGTGGTATTGTAATAAGAAAGTCTTGGCCAGTCGTTATTCCAGACGTCTGGTGATGAGAAAAGTTGTCACGTTTACAATAAGTGGTTCGTAGCTCAGTGGTAGCGCCTTCGTCTTACAACTGAAAGACTCGAGTTCCATCCTGGGGTTCGAATTCGGGGACAAGGTATGATAGTATACCTTAGATAAGCCTGGGCTTTGAAATGATTGGGTAGAATGACATCTCTTAGCGCGTAACTTCAACGGTGCAATGTATGTGTATATATATGTCGTGCCGATTAGGTAAAACTGGTCAATTAGCAAGAACTCACCTAAAATTAAGTCCTTTCTAAAATTTTCTCTTATACGTTTAAAGATAGATTTTTTTCCTTTATGGTAATGTAAGAATTTATAATTTTGTACCAAGAGAAACTTTGAAAACCTACCTAACCTTATTACAACAAGTGCAATTTATTCTAGCCTAACCCAACTAAATATATTTTAGATACGTTAACATTAATTTAATAATAAACAAACACAATGAAATATATTTTTTTCGTTATGTTCAGAATGATTTTGGCGAAATTATTGCATACACAAATTTTCACTTGTCTTATATGGCAAAATGAGTGTTGCTATTTAAGCCAAAATCGCAAGTTTTACCTAATCGGCACGACATATATATATGTCGTGCCGATTAGGTAAAACTGGTCAATTAGCAAGAACTCATCTAAAATAAAGTCCTTTCTAAAATTTTCTCTTATACATTTAAAGATATATTTTTTTCATTTATGGTAATGTAAGAATTTATAATTTTGTACCAAGAGAAACTTTGAAAACCTACCTAACCTTATTACAACAAGCGCAATTTAATTTAGCCTAACCCAACTAAATATATTTTAGATACGTTAACATTAATTTAATAATAAACAAACACAATGAAATATATTTTTTTCGTTATGTTCAGAATGATTTTGGCGAAATTATTGCATACACAAATTTTCACTTGTCTTATATGGCAAGGTGAGCGTTGCTATTTAAGCCAAAATCGCAAGTTTTACCTAATCGGCACGACATATATATATATATATGTCGTGCCGAATAGGTAAAACTGGTCAAGAATTCATTTAAAATTAAGTTCTTTCCAAAATTTTCTCTTATATATTCAAAGATATATTTTGTTCATTTATGTTATTATAAAAATTAATGATTTTGTACCAAAAGAACCTTAGGAAACTTACTAGCCTTATTATAACAAGCGCAATTTAATTTAGCTTAATCTAACTTAATATATTTTATATAAGTTTACAGTAATTTAATAATAAACAAACACAATGGAATATTTTTTTTTCGTTAGATTTAGAATGATTTTTGCGAAATTATTGCATACACAAATTTTCGTTTGCCCTATTCGGCAAGAAGTGCGTTGCTATTTAAGCCAAAATCGCAAGTTTTACGTATTCGGCTGGATATATATACTATATATATAAGTTTTTAAATAAGGCGGATATACTTACTTTGTTGTAAGCGTAGCAGGAAGTTATACAAGACATTGAAATGTCATTGAAGTACTCGCTTTCATATAATTTCGGCTTTGCTCAGTGTTTTGCCTCTACTGTCTCAACTTTTATGTAGTATAGTCCATACCAGTATCATATATCAGGGTCCCAGTGATGGACCACATTCACTGGATTCCAACAACCCGCGGCATCATAGTGTGTCGTTAACCGACTAAATTATCAAGTTAATTGAAAGAGAATAATTGTGGATATTTGAAAAGGTAAGACTTGACCTTGTGGCACTTGAGAAAGTAAGGGCACCAACTACTTCTCTTATGATTTGATAGTAGCTGATTTATGATGAACCCAGTGTAATTTCAGTCCAAATAAACATTTTGTAAGTCAACCGAAGATCGTATTTTGAGGAATTAGTTGCACAGGCATTACCTGAATCCATTTAGAACAATTAAATCAGCATTAACAGGTAAGGAGGCAGGTGGAGGGATCAACTGGGTAGGCTTCAGCCGAGTCAGGGTTCATTAAAATCAGCTTAAATATTATGGTCTAGTAAAAGATGTGCTAAGTTGTGCAAGGCTAGGCTGGGCGGGGCAGCTCCAGTAACACCAGTATCAGGTGTTGGCCACAGTCACATTCCAGACTGGTTAAAACTTGGCTCTTGGTCACTTTAAAGCATTTGTATTGATGTATGGCAGTGTTTATATAACCCTGTATACACTGCTTAAACTATTTGTGAAGAGCCGAATTATTGTAAACTCTTATATATATATATATATATATATATATATATATATATATATATATATAAATTGTGGGACCCATAGCCTCGGAGAAGTGGATAAAAGGCTTCAAGGAAGAATATTTGGATTTCTTCCTGAAGCCGTTTGAATATTCCACTTCCCCTACCACCCCATCTTTTCATTCTTTTTTACCAATAGGTATATTTTATTACATAATATGGTACAGAAGATTTAAGAGATACATTGTTGATATAAAGATGGCGTATGTATGTATGTATGTATGTGTGTGTGATATATATATATATATATATATATATATATATATATATATATATATATATATATATATATATATATATATATATATATATATATATATATCTTTCAACACGTCGGCCGTTTCCCACTGAAGCGGGGTGGCCCAAAACAAAAAACAAAAGTTTCTTTAGTAATATATACAGGAGAAGGGGTTACTAGCCCCTTGCTCCCGGCATTTTAGTCGCCTCTTACGACACGCATGGCTTACGGAGGAAGAATTCTGTTCCACTTCCCCATGGATATAAGAGTAAATAAGAACAAGAACTAGTAAGAAAATAGAAGGAAACCCAGAGGGGTGTGTGTATATATATATATGCTTATACATGAATGTGTAGTGTGACCTAAGTGTAAGTAGAAGTAACAAGACATACCTGAAATCTTGCATGTTTATGAGACAGAAAAAAAGACACCAGCAATCCTACCATCATGTAAAACAATTACAGGCTTCCGTTTTACACTCACTTGGCAGGACGGTAGTACCTCCCTGGGTGGTTGCTGTCTACCAACCTACTACCTAGAATATATATATATATATATATATATATATATATATATATATATATATATATATATATATATATATATATATATACATGTATATATATATACGTATATATACTATATATATGAAGAGCTATTTAAGATAGTAAGTAAGGAAATTATTTTAAACGTGTGTTATTGTTGGAGTGACCAGCTGGACATGGTAGTTAAGAATAAAGAACAGGTTAGCATACTAAAGATTTTGACAATATAAAAAGGACACAAGGAAGGTGGAGTATATAGAGAAAATGAGAGATGAAACAGCAAAAGGGATGGGTGGGACTGTTGAAATTTTGCTGCGAATGAGAAGCAGGTAATGTTAATAAACTTAGGAAACAAAAATATTATTGTCCGATGAGTGAAAATGTTGGATAAGAGAGAGAGGAAGAGTGGGGGGGAGGGAGTATTTTGATTTGCTAAACGTAGGTAATGGAATTAGAGATTTCATGTGTGGGTAGTGAGGACTAGTATTTGTTAGGTGGTGGAGACTGAGGTAGTGAATGCAGGTAGGAGTATAGTTATTGGTCTTCCACCAGGATGCAACCTATTATAGTTGAATCACTCCCAAGTATCTGTATACTATTAGGTAATACGTGCAGTATGTGTTAAGAGATTTGCCAATATGTCCCGCCTCGTATGGGGTTTAACCTCACGCTCCTTTGGTTGTGAACCGAGCGCGCTAACCACTGTGCCTGTGGCAGAAAGTAAGGCACTTCGGGATTGACCCTCTTTAAGGGGGGCTCCTTGACGAGGTAAAGAGGCTATCGGTCTGAGGAATTGGACCTTTTGGTCTTCTTCCTCAGACCAAACCTAATTACCCCCCAATCCCCCCTCCCTATTCCCATCTTCCCTTTTCCCTTTCCTAATCCCCCTCCTCATCCCTCCCTTATTTCCTTCCCAGTTTTACCCTGGAAGCTTCTCTCCTCAGGCATTCTAGTTCCTAGGTAGGGGGAAGGGTATCGTGGTCCATCCCATTCCGTTGAGGTCCTTGGCGGTGGTGTAGTTTGCCGTGGAATCTGGATCGCCTGGGGATGTCCCGATCCCTCTCCGGTCACCCGGAGGGTGGCCTTGGGTATCTTTCGGGCGACGGGTGTATCTCTGGAGGCCACCTTTCGGAATCTGGGGGTGGTGGCCGAGGGCGGTATGCCTTGTGGCGGATATCCGGCCGCCCTCTCTTTTGTCCGCCGAGATGGCTCGGTGGATGTGAGGTTGCTATCCCGGATTGCTGGTTTACTGGCATGAAGGGTAGGGTATGGCACGGGTTCCATGCTGCATCTGCACCACTTGCGGTGTTGAGGTCCTCTTGGGCACGGAGGGGGATTTATGCTCCCTTTCATTCCTCCTAGGAGCTATTCCTCCACGTTCCCCCCTTTTTTTATTCTTTTTTTTTTTATTTTATTTTCTTCTTTCTTTTTTTTTCTTAAAAATAAAAAGAAAGAAGTAACCTAACCATGGCTGACCCAATCCATGAACCCACTACCCCCGGGCCCCTTCCTGATACCGCACCCAGTACTGACCCTGCCTCGTTAACGGATGACTCTTTGGACACCTCTCATGCCCCTGTACCTCTTGCTGGTGCTGGTTCGTCACCTGCTTCAGGTACCAGGGTCCCGACTGGCCCTTTCGATACGTCTGACCTTCGCTCTTCTCTGACCTTGATTCTGGCTTCTCCCTCGACGGTGCGGCAATTTTCGAATCGCTCGCCCGTCTCCCATCGGACCACCCCCGGTCCCACACAAAAACGACCAAGACCCACACATGACGATTCGACACTCCCTTCTCGTTCATCGCAGAAACGACCAGCTCGACACGCACTCCCCTTAAACTCTCTGTTTCAAACTACTCAATGGACGAAGTTTTTTACTCTGCGACCGACTTCTCCTAATACCTATCTTTCAGACCATAGTATTGGTAAAGCTCTGCTACGCCATGTTGGTAAAGACATCTCATTTCACGCTCTCAAGAGCGGCACTCGCATCATCACGGTCCAGAATGCTGGCCAAGCTCGCGATCTTTCTCTTCTTACGACCATTGACACTACACCTGTTACTATTGACAAGCACCATTCCCTCAATTCTTGTTGTGGTTCTGTCATTTTGCCCCACACCATTGTCCAACGGAATTTCCAGACATATGGTGATGACATTTTCGAGCAGCTTGAGCTCCAAGAACTCCCTATCCTTAAAGTTGACACTTTTGTCCTCCCAGCCAATAAGCGAAGACGTTATCCTTGCAATATAGCTCGTTTAACGTTTGACTGCCGAGAACTGCCACCTTCGGTCTACATTGCAGGTCAACATTTACAAGTTCGAAAGGTGACCCCTACACCGCAGCAGTGTAGAAACTGCTGGCGTTTTGGTCATCCAGCAAAATATTGCAGGTCCATGGCCGAATGCCCAGTCTGTGGTGCTGACGACCATGCCAGTTCTTCTTGTACTCTACCTCCCTCTTGCCCTAACTGTCATGAGGCACATCCTTCATATTCTCGCCGTTGTCAGGTTTACCTGAATGAGCGGGAAATCCGTTGTCTCAAAGAGGCGGAAGGCTTCTCCTATGCTATGGCTGTCTCTCATCTTCGCCTTCAAGGGAAACTTCCCCGTATTTCTTATTCTCGCATTGCTAAACGTCGCCCCGCTTCTGGGGTCCCAACTTCCACTGCTTCCTCTGTGGTCGCCTCATCCTCCGTCACCCCTGTCTCGAATCCTTTTGATGTTCTTGGCTCCGAGGTCCCTACCTCGGCTTCCCATACTATCCACACTCCTTCCTCTATTCACTCGCACAGTTCTGAGTCTACACGTCCTCGTCCTACACCTAAACCTCTTATAAGCCCGGCAAAAAATCCCTATTGCCAGGTTCTTCGCCTCCGACTAGTTCTGTAACGTGTGTGGAGGTTCATCCTCCTCCTCATACACTACCTTCATCCCCTGTCCCCTCCCAAGTCCTTACGACAGTTCCCTCTTCTACCTCCTCGTCCTCTACTTTAGTACAGTCTATAGACTCCCCGATAGTTTCTTCCATTTCTAATGTAGTCTCCCATTCTGCATCTTTGACTTCCGAAACACTGGAAGCTATTGCAGAATATATTTCAGAGACTGGGCCGATGATGGACACTACTCCATCTGAGGTTCCTCATCTCTCTTCTTCGTCTCAACCCCCCCTTCCTTCACAACGTCCTCCTCCCTCTCTGATTACAGGTCTTCCGCTGCCTCCACACGTGGACTTTTCTAACCCTAGTCCATAGCTTCCTCTCACTTCCACTTCTATCTTTTTCTCCATAAATCATGGCTTATTTGCAGTGGAATATCCGAGGCCTCAGGGGTAACAGGAGTGAGCTTCAGGTGTTGCTCTCCAAGTTTTCCCCTATTGGGGTCTGTTTGCAAGAACCCAAATTACAATCCACTGTTATCAGGCCCTTTTCAGGCTATAATTTGTTGTATTCATCGGATCCTTTTCCGATGGAACCTTTAACGAAAGTGCTCTTCTTATACGCACTGGTGTTCCATACCGTCAGCTCTATGTCCATTCTTCCTTACATTACACGCAGCCCGTATACACTTAAATAAGTTGTATACACTCTGTTCTTTATATCTCTCCCTTCGCAGGCATTGTCTATCCCAGATATTGATTTTCTGGTTTCTTCCTTACCGCCACCCCTTCTATTACTTGGCGATTTTAACGCGCACCACTTTCTCTGGGAGGGTCGCACTGTGACTCCCGTGGCATTCAGTTGGAGGCATTTCTTGCTTCTCTTCCCTCCATGTTTTAAATACGGGTACTCCTACCCATTTTGATCCCCGATCTCATTCTTTCTCCTGCATCGATCTTTCCATCTGCTCTTCATCAACTGTCCTTGACTTCACCTGGTCTGTCCTCCCGGACTTACATGACAGCGATCATTTCCCAATCATCCTAAAGTCCCCTCTGTTTTCTCCACCTCCTCATTGCCCACGCTGGCAATTTGACCGGGCGAAATGGGACCTTTACGCACATCTTACTGCCTTTCATGAGGTTCCTACCTCGTCCTCCATTGATGAGGTTTTACATCTCTTTTCGTCCTCCATCTTCACAGCGGCTTCGCATTCTATTCCCAAACCTCGGGCAAGCATCCTCAGAAGTGCGTGCCTTGGTGGTCTCCTACTTGTGCTCGGGCAGTGCGTTTGAAACGCGCTGCATGAGGCAGGTATCGGTATAACAGAACCACAGAGAGACTCCTTGATTTCAAGCAGAAGAGAGCTATTGCTCGCCGTGTCATATGTGATGCTAAACGCACTTGCTGGCGAGAGTACGTTTCTACTGTCACTTCGGCTTCCTCGATGAGTGCAGTCTGGATGAAAGTGCGGAAATTGAGTGGTAAATTCTCCCCCGACCCGGCTCCTGTTCTTCAGGTTGCTGGTGTCGATATAGCACACCCTCTTGCCGTTGCCACTGAAATTGGTAATCATCTCGTCCGCATCTCTCAGGGGCTCCATCTATGCCCCTCGTTCCTTTCTTCTAAGTCTGCCAGCGAGTTAAAGCCCTTAGATTTTTCTTCTCTTAGAGAAGAATCCTATAATGTGCCTTTTACCCTTCAAGAACTGGAGGCAACACTCTCTGCTTGCCGATCATCGGCAGCTGGGCCAGACGGCATACATATTCGTATGCTACAGCATTTACATCAGTCTGCTCTTACTGTCCTCTTACAACTCTTTAATCTTATATGGTCGCAAGGAGTTATTCCCCAGCTGTGGAAGTCTGCTATTGTTCTCCTTTTCGAAAACCAGGTGCTACGGGACGTGATCCCTCTCACTACCGTCCCATCGCTCTTACCAGTGCAGTTTGCAAGGTGATGGAACGTCTAGTTAATAGACGTTTGATGTGGTATTTAGAGACTCACAGTAGTCTCTCCCCTAGTCAGTATGGCTTCCGTAAGGGCCGTTCTGCCATTGACCCCTTGCTGCGCTTGGATACGTATATCCGTAATGCCTTTGCGAATAACCATTCGGTTATCACTATCTTTTTCGACCTTGAGAAGGCTTATGATACAACTTGGAGATATAATATCTTGGCCCAGGCCCACTCCTTAGGCCTCCGAGGCAACCTACCATTCTTTCTTAAGGCTTTCTTAACTGACAGACATTTCCAGGTCCGGGTTAGTAATGAACTCTCCCCCGGGAATTTGTCCAAGCTGAAGGTGTCCCCAGGGATGTGTTCTGAGCACAACACTTTTTCTGCTTGCTATAAATAATCTGGCATCTGTTCTCCCATCCAATATTTGGTCATCGCTCTTTGTGGATGACTTTGCTATAGCTTGTGCAGGTGCTGACTGTCACCTCATTGCAGTTTCCTCCAGCATGCCATCAACCGGGTTTCTGATTGGGCCACCACTCACGGGTTTAAATTTTCTAGTGGCAAAACTCATCATATTACGTTCACTAGACGTTCAGTGGTCTCTGATCATCCATTGTACCTATACAGCTTACATATCCCAGAACGTGATACAGTCAGGTTTCTCGGCCTCCTGTTTGACCGCAGATTGTCCTGGAAACCTCACATTACCTCTCTGAAGGCGACTTGTCATAGCCGGCTGAACCTCCTTAAAACCCTCGCACATCTTTCATGGGGGGCTGATCGTAGAACCCTCCTTCGTCTACATTCGGCCCTAATTCTATCGAAACTCGATTATGGTGACCAGATATATTCGGCAGCCTCTTCTGCCACTCTTTCCAGCCTTAATCCCATCCATCACCAGGGATTACGCTTATGCCTTGGTGCTTTTCGTTCTTCCCCGGTTGAGAGCCTCTATGTAGAAGCGAACATTCCATCCTTGTCCGATCGCCGCGATGCACATTGCATTCGCTATTATGTTCGCTCTCATGACCTCCGCAATCCTTCCATGTATAGGATTGTCACAGATGTTAGTAGACGCTCGTTATTTGTTCGTCGCCCCTGTTTACTTCGTCCCTTTTCTCTTCGTCTGCATACACTCTTGTCTTCCCTTCAGCTTCCGCCTTTATATGTTCATGTGGCTTCACCCTTTCCTCTACCCCCTTGGGAAGTTCCTGCTGTCAGTGTCTGTTCTATTCCTCTACCTTGCGTGAAAGCCCAACTGCCTACGGCGGCTTCTCGCTCTTTCTTTCTAGACCATTTCCGTTCTCATTCCCATGCCATCGCAGTATACACCGATGGTTCAAAGTCATCTGACGGCGTTGGATTCGCAGCAGTGTTTCCAGACAGCATCGTACGAGAGCATCTATTACCCTCGGCTAGCATATTTACGGCTGAATTGTATGCCATTCTTGTGGCACTTATCCGTATTGCATCTATGCCTGTATCACCATTTGTGGTCGTTTCAGACTCCCTTAGTGCTTTACAGGCTATCCGTAAAATTGATACACCTCACCCCCTAGTTCTTCGTATCCACCTTTGGTTACGCCGTATCTTTAGCAAGCATAAAGATATTGTCTTTTGTTGGGTCCCTGGTCATGTTGACGTACAGGGCAATGAACAGGCAGACACTGCTGCGCGGTCAGCAGTACATGACCTTCCAGTTTCATATAGAGGTGTTCCTTTTACGGACTATTTTGCGGTCATTGCTACCCACCTTCGCACCCGTTGGCAACAACGCTGGTCTGACCTGCTGAATAACAAACTTCATTCTATTAAACCGGTTATAGGTTTCTGGCCTTCTTGTCACCAATGTCGAGGTTGGGAGACTACATTCTCCCGTCTTCGCATCGGCCTCACTCGTCTTACTCACGGGTATCTCATGGAGAGGCTCCCTGCCCCTCTCTGTGAGCATTGTCAGGTTCCAGTGTCTGTTCGACATATCCTGTTGGACTGCCCACTCTATCAACGAGCACGCAGAATTTACCTCCAACGACGTCTTCGCTCTGCGGCCCTTTCTTTACCTTCCCTTCTTGCAGATGGACCCTCCTTTAATCCTGACTCTCTTGTTGACTTTTTGACAGAAACTGACTTACTACACAAACTCTGAAGATTATACCTCTAGCACCTCCCTCAGTCCCTTCTACCTCTATCTTTTGCTACCCTCCACCCCTGCACTATCCACCGTCATCTTGCACTCCATACCCTACTAATCGTCCATCTCCCTCTTACAACCCACTCTCCCTGCATCCTACAATAACCTGCAGCGCTGTATAACCCCTGTGGTTTAGCGCTTCTATTTGATTATAATAATAATAATTCGGGATTGACAGAGAGCATTCATAGTTCCTGTAAAAGGAAAGGAAACACCGGAGAGTGTAAGAATTATGGGAGTAAGTCTGTTGTTGATGCTGGGTAAAGCTATTGGAAAAGTGCCGTCGAAAGAGTTACGTAGCTATAATATCTTTTGTACATCGTTTTGAGAGGTTGTGGTTGTAATAGTGGTGGGATGAGTTCACTGTTGAGGTGGCAGTGGAGGTGGTGGTGATTGCGTCTGTAGTAGTGGTTGTGGGTTGGGTTTGATTTTCCAGGGTGTCTCAGTGATTGTTGGACGAGTGAGAGTGCTTAACGATGATAGGTGATAGCCCGAGGTGCCGGGGAAAACAGAGGGGTGGAGTTTTGTGTGTGTGTGGGGGAGGGCAATCGTGGTGCTTGGAGGCACTGTTGTGCTCTACTGTAATAGTGCTAAGACAAAGTTCCTGTTTTATTTGTAAGGTTTTCTCTGTTTTTAGCCTCTGAGTGTCTGTTTTAAATTGCTTTGGCGTCAAAGGCTTTTGTACTACGTTGGTAGACAACGCCCTTCCATGAGTGTGAAATGGAAGCTTGTCAAATCTTTTGCACTCTGAAAGTATTGCTAGTACTTTATCGGTTAACAGCATGTTGTGTAGTCTCGGATCACTAGTATTTTCAGTGTTCTCGTATCGCTTTTCCCTTGGTCTAAATCTTACAAGCTTCTATTTACATTTAGTATACACTTAGCTTTGCTTTCCTGTGTTATCAGTTTTTAATTTTAAATGCCTGGTCTGACACCGGGTCACGGAGGGGGTTATCCAAAAATTTTGTCCTTAATTTGGTGTTGAAATTTCAATCTTAACTCTTCTGTGCCTTAAATAATTAAAAAAAAAACCGGTTCCTCGTCATATTTGACTCCAGTATGAATAGGAAAGTGTCATCTTAATGTACAAAAAAGTCACGATGGTAATTCTTAACGCTACAATTGAGTCCGTTTGTTGGCACAGTACAGGTTGTGTTTATTTAGTTAACCATGTCAAGAATTAGTCATTCAAATGTATTTCCTTTAGGATCGTGACAAGGTATCGGTATCGGTGGGTATCAACTAATATTGATAGTATCGGTATCGGCCTAAAATTGAATATCTTTTATCGGTATCGGCAGAAATTTTGGTATCTTTGCTTCACTAGTTTCCTTCCAGTCAGTAGCCAGGTCAACAAAATTAACTCATTGTTTTCAGTGGAGATAAAATTATATATGAAATAACTGTAATATCTTTATGATGTAAGTAACATGTGTCCGGTGAGGCCTGACGAAGACCCAGTATGACTGTAATCTTACTATGTGGGCTACAGCTCTCAGGATAAGCTGCGGGTGAACATACAATACCTGACCCTGGAAGTTTTTGTCTCCATTATTATTTCTTGACGAAAATACAAAGTAGCCATATTGAATATTCTTCTTTGGTTACTTCTCGACATGATCACTAAGCCTATCTAGGCATTTATCCCAACTTGTTGTCAGTTTGTTTATGCCTTCCTCATAAAATTCTGTTGGCCAGTTACGTAACCATCGATGAACTGCTGGCATCACATCGTGTGTGGAAACACTGTCCTTGTATGAACTTCTTCAGGGTCCCGAACAGATGGAAATCTCTGAGGGCGAGGTCGGAGCTGTAATAGCAATTTTGTTATGAAAAATAATGGATGCTAAGACTTTTCGATCTGCCCGCGTGTATCTTAAGAAGTCACATACATCACTATGGAAACCATGCAGTTTTATTATTGCAAATATCCTCTCGACATTTTAAAACTACATTATATGCCTATGAATACAGTACTTGCATTAAGGGGGGCTGGAGGTGTCTGGAGTGTGTGTGTGTGTAAGGGGTTAAGTGGGTAGGGTCAAGTGTAAAGAGAGTCGGCAATGAATCGAGGCCATGGATATGTTGGGGACGGGGGAGTGTGGTGCCGCCTCCCTGGCACACCTCATCCAGATCCTGTTTGTGGCACTCTATTCCCCTTCTTCCCTCCCCTTCCTCCGTATACATCAACTTCCCTCGCTGGGTCAGCAGAAGAGAACCATTTTCAGGGAAGGTTACATGAACTGAGAATAAAGGAGCACTACAGCAGACCAAATGGAGCATGCTAAGCAAGGCCTACTCACACCCAACTATTGTCACACTGATCTTTCCCCTCTCCAGGCATCTCTGCGAGAGGGGAAAGCGAAGAAGGGCGTCATGATACTTAAGTCTCTTGATCCAAAGAAAAAAAAGCTATTATCTTCCCTTGCGCTTTATGACCCATACGAGTTTAGCGTTTCCCCGTGAAATATAAATAATAATAAACCTTTAGATAGTGTTATTGGTTGTAATATATACTAGTGAAGACTTATTGTACATCACAAACAGCAAAGAATAATTACTGCAGCAGATAACTAAGAGATTGTATCATCAAAACCAGTTTGGTAAGTTATGTTTCACAATACTACTTCAAGTATTGTTCTTGTTTTGACGGGGGCCGAAAACTATTACTGTTTTTTTCGTATATGATGTCGAGAACAATTGAAGTGTAAAAGATTGGAAAACAGAGGGACCATGAGCACGTTAAGAGAACAGCGTATCAACATCCGTGGGCCTAGACTATTCACTTTGCTACCAGCAGATATCAGAAATACTGCTGGAATAAGTGTAAAAGTTTTCAGGTAGAAACTTTTCTGCTATGTGCCTGATCAAGCAGGCTGCGATAAATACAATATATTGATAAAAGACACGTATCACCGATCAAGACATAAAGGAAACGTTTCGACATCATTGGCTTCTTCAGTCTTGATGGAATAATAAAAGAGGACTGAAGAAGTCACTTGTGGCGAAACGTTTCCTTAATAAATGTCGTTGATCAGTGTGTATGTGTGTGTCTTTCACCTTCAACTTGTTGTTATCACCATACCACTTGCACCATTCTGCGGGTCATCATATGACTAAGACCCGCTTCAGGAAACACTTGTCCTGTTTCCTGACATACCTTACCTAACCTCTACCAATACATAGACCAACGCGCTGCCAACGCCAACAGCCTGTGGAATAAAGACGCATACGAAGCAAGACATTTAATTATGGTCTCCTAATTGTTTTAAATGTTGCATGTGTCATTATCACATTTGTTGGTATTGTCACAGCTGTACTTGTATCATCACCAGTCTGGTTGAACAGGATATCAACAAAGAAGCTCTCGTCCCAGGCTGGGCTGACAGGGTAGCAAAAATCTAGAAACCGGTCAAACTTATATCACAAATATTTACCTTTATCGTATATAGCACGGATCCCCAACCTGCGGCCCGAGGGCCGCATGTCACCCTTCTAGGAAGTGGATGCGGCCCTCACATGAAATTATGAATTCACTTTTATGTAGGTTCCACACTATACAGTGTCAACAATTACAAAATATTGAAAGCCATTTTATATGAAAGCCGTATCGCCGCCTCTAACAACCACCTTTCACTTCAGGTGCGCATGATTAATGAGGGCAACTGCGGCCCTCTTTTAAATTTGACTTTTCAAATTGACCCTTTCATACCAAAAGGTTGGGGATTACTGGTATAGAAAATATCTGTTTTCTTAGCTCACCCAGAATAGTTGTTTTTTAGCGTATCAAAAATAATTTTATTGCCGCATAGTACAAACGAACATATATTTACCAACAATTTAAGCAATAACGATACTGTCGATTCGTATGGTCTTAGTTCTTGTTTTAAGCTAAAATAAGTGATAATCAATGTTTTTATTACTGCCAGACTTGCCATCACGTTTATTTAATTTGATAATTGGTGGATAACTACAGGTAAATTTAAGATAATTGTGGATAAAGAAAATTAACATAACCGTAAGTATCTATTACTGATTTTTAGTCTGTGTAAAAATCATTCAGAAATTTACTTACGTACATGTGACAGAAAACATATACTAGGACGTGATGTGTGTCAGAAAACATGTACTAGGACGTGTTGTGTCAGAAAACATGTACTAGGACGTGCTGTGTGTCAGAAAACATGTACTAGGACGTGTTGTGTCAGAAAACATGTACTAGGACGTGTTGTGTGTCAGAAAACATGTACTAGGACGTGTTGTGTCAGAAAACATGTATTAGAACGTGTTGTATCAGAAAACATGTACTAGGACGTGTTATGTGTCAGAAAACATGTACTAGGACGTGTTGTGTCAGAAAACATGTACTAGAACGTGTTGTGTGTCAAAACATGTACTAGGACGTGTTGTGTCAGAAAACATGTACTAGGACGTGTTGTGTGTCAGAAAACATGTACTAGGACGTGTTGTGTGTCAGAAAACATGTACTAGGACGTGTTGTGTGTCAGAAAACATGTACTAGGACGTGTTATGTGTCAGAAAACATGTACTAGGACGTGTTGTGTCAGAAAACATGTACTAGGACGTGTTGTGTGTCAGAAAACATGTACTAGGACGCGTTGTGTCAAAACATGTACTAGGACGTGTTGTGTCAGAAAACATGTACTAGGACGTGCTGTGTGTCAGAAAACATGAACTAGGACGTGTTGTGTCAGAAAACATGTACTAGGACGTGTTGTGTGTCAGAAAACATGTACTAGGACGTGTTGTGTCAGAAAACATGTATTAGAACGTGTTGTGTCAGAAAACATGTAATAGGACGTGTTATGTGTCAGAAAACATGTACTAGGACGTGTTGTGTCAGAAAACATGTACTAGAACGTGTTGTGTGTCAAAACATGTACTAGGACGTGTTGTGTCAGAAAACATGTACTAGGACGTGTTGTGTGTCAGAAAACATGTACTAGGACGTGTTGTGTGTCAGAAAACGTGTACTAGGACGTGTTATGTGTCAGAAAACATGTACTTGGACGTGTTGTGTGTCAGAAAACATGTACTAGGACGTGTTGTGTGTCAGAAAACATGTACTAGGACGTGTTGTGTGTCAGAAAACGTGTACTAGGACGTGTTATGTGTCAGAAAACATGTACTAGGACGTGTTGTGTCAGAAAACATGTACTAGGACGTGTTGTGTCAGAAAACATGTACTAGGACGTGTTGTGTCAGAAACATGTACTAGGACGTGTTGTGTCAGAAAACATGTACTAGGACGTGTTGTGTCAGAAAACATGTACTAGAACGTGTTGTTGTCAAAAACATGTACTAGGACGTGTTGTGTCAGAAAACATGTACTAGGACGTGTTGTGTGTCAGAAAACATGTACTAGGACGTGTTGTATGTCAGAAAACATGTACTAGGACGTGTTGTGTGTCAGAAAACATGTACTAGGACGTGTTAGTGTCAGAAAACATGTACTAGGACGCGTTGTGTGTCAAAACATGTACTAGGACGTGTTGTGTGTCAAAACATGTACTAGGAGGACGTTTTGTGTGACAGCAAATATGTATTAGGTGGACGTGTCAGAAAACATTCACTATAGTGGACTACGGCAACAGTGACCACTACTTACCCGTGCTGGTCTGTCACTATAGTCAACTACAACAGTGACCACTAACTTACCCGTGGTGGTCTGAGTGTCACTATAGTGGACTGCGACAACAGTGACCACTTACCCGTGGTGGTCTGAGTGTCAATATAGTGGACTACGACAACAGTGACCACTACTTACCCGTGCTGGTCTGAGTATCACTATAGTGGACTGCGACAACAGTGACCACTTACCCGTGCTGGTCTGAGTGTCACTATAGTGGACTACAACAACAGTGACCACTACTTACCCGTGCTAGTCCGAGTATCACTATAGTGGACTATGACAACAGTGACCACTTACCCGTGCTGGTCTGTCACTATAGTGGACTACGACAACAGTGACCACTGACTTAACCGTGGTGCACTCAGTGGTGGTCTGCGTGTCTGGCACTTCAGATCATGTTATATATACTCATTGTCATATATGGTGACCTGTGCCAGCGCCACTCACTGATGGTATATCTTGCTAAGTCTTCACTGCAACACTGTGAAGTCTCTGTTTTATCGTCATATTTCAACTTGTCTTCTGTTCCATTTGTTCATTTCAATACTCGATTCTGTGTCAATTTCCGAACATTCCTTGTAAATTTATAAATGTTATTTTCTTTATTTTAAGGTAGGTTAGGCCAGGTTAAGTTAGGTTGCACAAACCTAACAAATTATAATAAAACGACTGGTACACGTCTGGCAGTACGGTGGCTAAGTATCATCTAGAAATGTTCAAATTTACACGCGTGTCACGGGTGGAGAAAAATATCTACACGATGAAAAAGGTGACACTGTACAGGATGATATCCTTTATTGACAACATTTCTCCCACGCACTGGGCTTTATCGAGTCACAACAAATTATTTGTTTGTGGTGTGAGAGAAACCCACTGTGTGGGCGAAACTAATTGAATAAAGGATCGCATATTACATTTACGTGTACCTTTCCAGGGTAACACTTGTGGTGAGAGACTGGGTGTCATATATGCTCTGTTGTACGTGTACCAATCACCTCTCATTATTGGGTTTCTTGCTGCAATTAACAAATAGTCCAGAGTTTGGATAAACTTCAGACGACTTTTTTTCTTTTGTCCGTTCTAGACTATTATCAAGTCACTAATGATGATGATCTTGATACTGATTCAGGACTGACGGATACGTCGTTAAAAGTTTCTTCTCCAAATAGCTGTTGTGAATTGTACATTGTTTTTCTCTGACCGCTGTTACCTTCACTCGCCGCTTCGTCTGTTTCCTTCTCGACAATAGCTGAAGTTATTCCGTTTTTATCATCTGTGTAATAATTATCGAATAAGTTTGTATGTGATATAGCCTGTTCAGTAAAATTCTGTGCATTACCAAAAATCTTCGTCATGTATCCAAGTTCCTATTATAATAGTTGTCATTATAATTTGCTTAGTGAAAAATGACTTGGAGCTAGTTCCTGTAGCCATTACGAGCATCTAGTCCTTTGACTACCTATCAAGTTACAGGTATCTTGTCCATAAAAGAAAGGAATGATAGTCACAGTGCAGTGACTGGAACCTTTACTGCACGTATAAGTTCCATCAAACACCTTAACTACTGGGAACGCCTGGAACCACTTGACTTGTACTCACTGGAGCGCAGGCGAGAGAGATACATCATAATCTACACCTGGAAGATTCTGGAGTACCAGTGGCGCCCCGACACTGGTACACTAAGAGAAAACGCAATAAGTGTCCGGGGCCCAAGACTGTTCAACAGCCTCCCACCAGCCATAAGGGACATTACCAGTAGACCTCTGGTTGTCTTCAAGAGGGAGCTGGACAGATACCTTAAGTCTACCGGATCAGCCGGGCTGTGGTTCGTACGTTGGACTACGTGAGGCCAGCAGTAACAGCCTCGTTGATCAGGCCTTGATCCACCGGGAGGCCAGGTCGTGGACCGGGCCGCGGGGAAATTGATCCCCGGAATACCCTCCAGGTAGGACCAGTTCACAATAACCCACACTCACACTTTCGAGAGAAAATTATAGACGTCCAAGAACATTATCAAGTCATCGACTTGATAATAAGAACATAACAAATAAGGAAAACTGCAGCAGGCCTACTGGCCCATTCGAGGCAAGTCTAAGTCACCGAAATGTCATCTATAGTTTTCTCTTGACAGTGTGGGTTGTGAAATGAATCCATAAAAAAGGCTATGAAATCACATCAAGCTCACACTAGTGATTGGAAGACAGTGGCAGCGTGTCGGTGTGAGCAACAGGTGTGAGTGAGGGTAATAAGGGTAGTGGAGTGGGTATATGCAACAGGTGTTGTGGTGTGTGGTAAACTGTCAACAGCGGGATACTAGAGTCAGTCAGAGGGAGGGGAAGTGGAGCAGTACGTTATAGTGTAGGAGGGTGTAGTATTGTAAGATGATACAGTGGGGGGCGGTGTTGCGAGCGCGCCAGCAGCAGCGCCAGGCACCAGTTGGACACCATCCGCCTGGCATACACCAGGACCACACTTGCGTCCCCTCCGCTAGTTGTGACAGGGACCCGCACTATCCCCGTCACCCTCGTCTTCAAGCACTTGTCCACTGTCAGTATCGTCCTACCGTCCATCTTGAGAGGCCGAGTGGCAGTCGTCATTTTTGTACCTTGATCGTGCGCTTGTGATTTGGTGAAGCAACGCTAGACACTGGAACATAGAACTCCCTGATTATTATTGTGATTACAGTAATTGCATGGACAGTTCCCATCGTGTAAAATTAATTTACAGTGATATGCGATAATTAATTAGTGATTGAAGGTCATTTATAAGTTCGGTTAACTCAAAATGATTACAAGTTATATTTGTGTAGATGAGTTATAAGTTCAAGTAACATAGAAAGATGATTTGCAAGTAATTTTATCACCGAAAAAAATTACTTTTAATTAGTATATAGTATATAAGGAAGGAACAGGGTTGTTGAATTTTAAGAGAACTCTGGATGGTTGTGGTGACAGGGAGGAGACTGCTTGATCAGTGATTGGTGTTGCAATGGTTGAGTTCCCTCACGTGCATCCTCCCGTCATCGACTCCGTCAGCCACCTTACCGAGTGTTCAGTTTTTACACCCCACCCACCTCGCACGCGCCATAACCACCCTGAAAAAGAGAAACCTCAAAACTTTCCTTGTTTAGGCTCAATTTTTAAAGTAGATATTGAATAATTGTGTAGATATTTGAGGTGCTGTGTTTCAAGAATAATTATGCATTGAGAGTGTTGCGGTTGCAGTGCAATGGAATGTGAAGTTGCAGACTCAGTTGTCAGTGATGGGATGCGGGATGACTCCTGGCTCCAATTTTGTGAACTGAGACTGCTTTAACATTTTAACTTGTATCTTATATACAGTTCCAGGGGGCAGGTCACTGTCCCCGTGGACAGGTCTCAGACCAGACATCCTAGCTGACGGCTTTTCAGTCAGGCTGTTCGTGCTGGTCGCGCGCATTCCAACAAAGGTACCTCAACCTGACTGATCAGGAACGTATTAATCTCCCTCTTGAGGCTAACTACGGGTTTTGATAATTTTTGTTCCCTTTACACTTATTGAGTTATCTCATAGTGTATTCATTAGACCCTTTTTTTTATTTTAGGTATTTGCACCGTCTGCCGAGGCTCTTGCTTTCGTAGGAAGTGAATTCGTTGTGCAGATTTTTAAATCGGTCCTTTCAGAATTTTCTAGGTGTACATTATGATTTATCTTTCCCGCTTACAGCTCAAGGAATTAGTCACTCCTTAATGGAATTTATACTGGCAGTAAAGGTTCTCTGTACAATCAACAAATATGTGATTTCCCAAGCCTTAAAGTGGCTGTTAGTGTACATCGATATTCCTGTCTAGAGAAAACAAGTCACTGAGTATCTCCTCTTGTTTTAAAGGTTCAACTTTTCTGTGATGATTGCCACAGAGTTGGACACCCGCTGCTGCTCAGACCTTGGCTATGTTAATATTAGTATAGCCACAGAGAGCGTTAAACCGTTTGGCTTAGCGCTAGAAGCGGAACTGCTGTAGGAAAGAGAATGGGAGGTAATCATTTTATTTAGGAAATTTGGATACCTCACCATTGTGCTGCTACCCTATGCTGTATAACAGTTACATAGTGGTAAGAAAAGCTGTTTGTGTTTCCCTGTCATATTTCACACAGGATGGTTTATATATAGTGTTGAAATCTGCCATCCAGAACTGGTAGACTTCAGTAGGGCAATGAGAATATCGTGTCGAAGTATTCCAGTGAAGGTTCATCAGGTAGGGAAGCTTCAAAGGTTTGCTTCCAGCAGAACTGCAGTTACTGTCACTTGAGAATTACCATGTCTCAGGATGGCCTATCCCACACACACCAGAAATGGATTTCTTAGGAGGATATTTCCATCGTCACACAGAGGAGAAACACGAAATTATATACCGTGTAGTAGGATAAGATGGGGAGAGAAAGTTGAACTGTCATATATGTAAGAATACGTAGAAACCTTAATATATAAATTAGGTTTGATCCAAGGAAAGAGTGACTATAGCACAGGTAGCCGCCGGGGATGACTTAGGTTTGATTAATGTAAAATTCTTGACTGACATTCTTCAAGGAATGCTGAGGATGTCCTAATGCTGGTGACGGTCTCCAAGTTCAGTAATAAAAAAAATCCCCTCTCCTTGTATCAAACCTGTTTTCCTTCCCTCTCCACCACTCTCCAACCCCTTCCCCACCACTCCCCTCCCCTCTAACCCTCCATAACTCTCATTGGCCAGGTACTGTATGATACGGGTTTGCGCTTCCCCATGAATATATTATTAAAATTTCTCAACATTGTGTACATTGTTAAAAAAAAAAAATAATTAGAAGCTGGTTGGTATTCTCCATGGAGTTGAATTAAGACTTAAGACTCTGGAGGCAGCTTGGCCTCGCAGGCACAAGTTATATCTATATTTTTTTAAATTTTTAGAAGTAGAAATTTGAAGTAAAAATTATAGGGGTCATGCATCAAGAAATACCTAGAACATCACAGCAGAGATTCTCAACATATTGTCTACGGTTTCATTGGCCCAGAAAGCTTTTCAAAAATTAACTTTAATCTAATTTATTAAATCCAACTTAACATGAATGACGTTTGTACAGAAATTACAAAAATATGTTAAAGGCTTGATTATAATGTTATACTAACGTATGTGAGTTATGTCTGGTGGCGGAACTAGTATGTTGCACTGTGACTTATACACGTGTTGCAGTTCAGCTTATGTCGTTAATTTAAATAATAACATATTAATCGGAGAACAGGTTGCTCCAGGACGCTTTTATTAATGTCTTTATTTTTGAGTTTTGGCAGCAGGATTTGCTGGATTTTAGATACTTTTGTAAAACAAATAATTCGTGATTTTTTCCTCACCTTAAGTGCTTGTGGCACCAGTGGTGAATGTGAGTGTCACCTTAAGTGCTTGTGGCACCAGTGGTGAATGTGAGTGTCACCTTAAGTGCTTGTGGCACCAGTGGTGAATGTGAGTGTCACCTTAAGTGCTTGTGGCACCAGTGGTGAATGTGAGTGTCACCTTAAGTGCTTGTGGCACCAGTGGTGAATGTGAGTGGGAGGTGTGAGGGTGCGTGTTGTCAAGAGAAAGGAAGATGTGTGTTGGGAGGGAGTTGATGTGTAGTCAGGTGTTTTGTCACACCATATAGTACGTAAGAAACAGGAAAAAAGATTTTCAAAACATAAGCGTCGCCAATGATGGTATTTTTCAAATCTCTTTTGCTTTCTCGACTTGAATACTGTTGGTTGTTTCAAGGCAGGGAAGACAGCAGAGCGGTAAATATGTAGGTCTTATACTGCCTGCATAGAATCAATAAATATATATATACGTAAAACTGGTCATTTAGCAAGAACTCGTTTAAAATTAAGTCCTTTCTAAAATTTTCTCTTATACGTTTAAAGATATATATTTTTTTCATTTATGGTAATGTAAAAATTAATAATTTTGTACCAAAAGAACCTTAGAAAACTTACCTAACCTTATTATAATAAACGCAGTTTAATTTAGCCTGATCCAACTAAATATATTTTAGATACGTTTACAATAATTTAATAAATAAATACAGTGATATATACTTTTTTTCGTTAGGTTCAGAATGATTTTTGCGAAATTATTGCATACACAAATTTTCACTTGCCCTATTCGGCAAGAAGAGCGTTGCTATTTAAGCCAAAATCGCAAATTTTACCTATTCGGCACTACATATATATATATGGATACGTGAGGGACTGGTCCCCAGTCGTATGAAAGATGTGGAAGACAATGTGGATAAACTTAGTGGAAAGCTGTGGTGCCGTGGCCACAAACAACAACACTATGTCAACATCCGTCGCCTGAGTCTCTTCAACCTGCTGCAAGCAGGTGTTAAAAATACTGCCATAACGAAATTACAAGTTTTCAAGATAAAACTGGACCAATATCTCTTGCAAGGGCTAGATCAACCTGGTTGTGATGGCTGTGTGGGCTTAAGGGTTGCTAGCACCAGCAGCCTTGTTGACCAGGTAATCAACAGGGAGGCCTGGCCCCCCAGGTCGGGCAGCGAGGATAGAACCCATAAACACCGGTCACTAGTATGTCACAGCTATTACACTGTAAGATCCTGGCACTAAAAGTGACACAAAAATCCTGGCACTGAAAGATACTGGCACTAAATTATTTTGGCACTGAAAGGTCCTCAAACTGAAAGATCCTGGTACTGAAATATCCTGGCACAGAAAGATCCTGACACTAAAAGATCATAGCACTGAAAGCACTGCAAAATTGCATTAAGAGACCTTATCACTGTAAGCTGGTGGTAACGAAGCATCTAGTTGAGCTACTTGAAGGTTCACTAGAGTAAAGGAGCCTCTGAGAACAAACTTAACTGGCTGAACTAATAGAAAACTATAGCAAAATATTCTTGTACCCTTCCTTGTGTAACCCTCTTAAGTTTTAATATGCTAGCCAAGTGTGTCTGGCGACCTGCGCCGCTTTCAAAAGACTCGAGGAGAAAAAAAAAATTTGCTCCAGAAATTAAGATAGTTTTATGTAAAGGAAATGAGGCTAGCCTAAGGTGGGGTGAAGATTGTTAGCAGATGTGTGTGTGTGTGTATGAGAGAGAGAGAGAGAGAGAGAGGTCAGATATTTTTAAGTGAATTATGTAGTGTACTGAGGCAGTACAAATGCCAGCTGAATTAAAGGATTATTATACCTTTAAGTCTGGAGCTGAGAGTGTTATCCTGTACAGGAATCGTCAGTGAGGACGCTCTTATGGACTGTTGCATTAAGGTTTGGATAAATTGAAATGTGTGGAGCACCGGGCAACGAAAGAAAGGTTAATTTATTCACTCTTGCAAAGGCAAAATTATGAGGCGACTTAATTTCATGACACTTTTAATTTTTTTAGAAAAATATTTTAATATTGACTTATTAAAGAAAACGACTCAGGCTGACAGAACACGCAGGGAACAGGCTGACAGAACACGCAGGGAACTTGCTTACAGAACACGCAGGGAACTTGCTGACAGAACACGCAGGAAACTTGCTGACGGAACACACATGAAACTGGCTGACAGAACACGCAGGAAACTGGCTGACAGAACACGCAGGAAACTGGCTGACAGAACACGCAGGAAACTGGCTGACAAAATACGCATGAAACTTTCTGACAGAACACGCAGGAAACTGGCTGACAGAACACGCAGGAAACTGGCTGACAGAACATGCAGGAAACTGGCTGACAGAACACGCAGGAAACTGGCTGACAGAACACGCAGGAAACTTGCTGACGGAAAACACAGGAAACTAGCTGACAGCAAGAAACGGGCTGACAAAACATGCAGGAAACGGGCTGACAGCATGCAGGAAAAGGGCTGACAGAACATGCAAACTACCACCACCATCTACAGTCCTATACACATTTGCTACAAACACTACCTTCAGCACTACAAAACCATTTACCACCGCCATTAGAAATAAATCACTAACCACCACAAGAAAAAGTAACACTGAGACCTCGACCACTATCAGAATCACAACCATCACTACAATCACCACCACAACATCACTTGTAATCACCACAATCACCCCCAAACCCACTGCTAACAAGCACCACCATTACCAAACCCACCACTACTAACCACCACCACAACTAACCATCACCACAACTAACCATCACCACAACTATCACCAGCGCTAAAAACAATCACACCAACCCCCATCAAGACCACTAGCAGCCACTCTTATCCCAACTACCAAAAACATCACTAATTACCATCACCACAACCACCATTACTAACAATCACTACCATTACTAACCATCACAACCACCATTACTAACCATCACAACCACCATTACTAACCATCACAACCACCATTACTAACCATCACAACTACCATTACTAACCATCACAACCACCATTACTAACCACAACTACCATTACTAACCACCATTACTAACCATCACCACAACTTCCGTTACTAACCATCACCACAACCACAATTATTAACCATCACAACTATCATACTAACCATCACAACTACCATTATTAACCATCACCACAACCACAATTATTAACCATCACAACTATCATACTAACCATCACAACCACTATTACGAGCCATCATCACAACCACTATCATCACCAAAGCTCTCCTCCCCCAAATAGGAACAACACAGCGGCTTTAGCAGGTCCACTGTTGTAGATGCCAGCACATAGGCGCTCTCTCTCTCTCTCTCTCTCTCTCTCTCTCTCTCTCTCTCTCTCTCTCTCTCTCTCTCTCTCTCTCTCTCTCTCTCTCTCTCTCTCTCTCTCTCTCTCTCTCTCTCTCTCACACACACACACACACACCATCTCGTATACCTTGACACTAGAGCCAATCAGTTCCCTTCTTAAAATATAATATAATTAAGCTGCATTAGTAAGAGCTTGGTGCGCCACTCAAATTTTAAGGTGGAGAAATAAAAGCTAATTTGGTCAGGTAACCGAGCTTCATCTTGTAAAGAAAAATGTGAGGGTGGGCGCGGATGGGTGTAAGTCTAGTTGTGGGTGTGGATGGGCGTCTGGTTGTGAGTTATGGGCCTGGGTGGGCTTCTTTCTAAGAGAGACAGAGCAACATAAGGTTAATTCCCCTTACGAGATCTCCTAACTCAGTTTCTTTACGCTTACTGCTATCTCGTGAACGCTACTTTATTTTTAGTTTGGTTAGTGATGTTACGTTAGATTTGGATAAGTTAGGTAAAGATAGGCTGGGTTAGGATAGATTAGGATAGGATTGATTAGGTTGTTTTAAGATGGGTTTCTCTAGGGTAGGTTAGGAGATGTAAACCTATTAAATCATCTATGTAATCACACAAACTAAAAACAAAAAAATGGTTTTACGCGTCTGGTATCGAGATGGCTCCAAATAAGCAGAAAACGTTCAAATGTGTACGATGATGACTGATAGCGCGAAAATGATCTGGTGAGAGCAGTGGGTGGGTGGTTTTGACGGGGGGGAGGCTTGGGTGATGGGCGTGTTGTAACGGTCGTGAGTCGCGTGCGGCATATAAGACGTAGCCGCAAGCGGTGTGTTAAGTGGTGGTTGGGGAGGGGCCGGTGTTGCCAGCGGCTCCGTAATGGTGGCCACGCTATCTGTGGTCCCTAGGGTGCACACCTCTCAGCCCACTTTATTACTGAGATGTGCACCACATGTGTTGTGATGTGCACTTGTTGTTTGCGAGGTGTACCTAGTGTAATATGCACCTGATGAGATTTGTACCTGATAGGTGTGTTGTGATGTGTACCTGATAGGTGTGTTGCACTCGGTGTGTTGTGATGTATACCTGATACACATCAGATACCTTGGTATGAGATGCATATGGTGTGTCTTGAAAAGTCAGTCACACACAAACTAGTGTCTCCCCTCTCTGCCTTCCCTTCCTCCAGTAAGACAACACAGGGAACACTGAAAGGAGGTCAGAGTGAGGTACATAAACATGAATTTAATGACCAAAACAAGTAGAGGACTAAAGAAGATAGAATAGCAGAGGAGCAGCTAGACATAACACTTGCAGAGACAAAGCTCACTGGTCCGGTCTGTTATTTCACAAAACCGTGTGAGGCATTCAACGCAAGGAGTATTGTGCTCTCAGTCTTCCGCCCATTGAAGACGGTCCGCTTAAAAAGCTCACTGGGGTAACAGTATATAAAATTTTACAGGGAAGGACCTACATAGAAGAGAGGGAACAAAATCAGATGAATTTAAAGAAACTAAAATCTGAGGAATTGAAAGACTTTATAGTAGGGGTATTAGCCGACAGATTCAGTAATTACACCAGTGATATACAACACCTCACAAAACAACGAGCCTGAGGTTGGTTTATGTGGATAACACTGTGGTAGCAACACAATTTGGAAATACTGTATTACAGGGAGCACCCAGGACAAAGGCGAAATTGTTGATCATGTGAGACTTCAATCACAAGAAGATATAATAGGAAATCTGTGACTCGCATTAGGGAATAAAAACGTGGAGACTTAAGATAATGGAAGTTGCTATAAAAAACAGCGTGACCCGACATGGTGATGACCCTGCGAGACTAGACTTGTGTTAATAACTTTAATTTGGATGTGTTCAGATAGCTGTTAATTTTATGCACGCGACAAATACATATCCAGATAAACCTATATTAATTATTTTCGTATGACGACGTTGCCAATAAGTGTTGTAATTAGGAAATATTTTGTGCAGTATGAGTTAAACAGTTTGGTTTGTCTGTCAGTTCTCTGCTGATAACGAATTTGTAGTCAGAAACGGATGCGTAATATGGTATAGTTTTACCTTAGAAGTAAATTCAGGTGCAGTAATCGAGGGGACGGAAGCTGCTTTTATCTTGGTGACGAAGACGTTCCTGTACGTTCATACACCTGGTCCTGGACTTACGTTCATACACCTGGTCCTGGACTTACGTTCATACACCTGGTCCTGGACTTACGTTCATACACCTGGTCCTGGACTTACGTTCATACACCTGGTCCTGGACTTACGTTCATACACCTGGTCCTGGACTTACGTTCATACACCTGGTCCTGGACTTACGTTCATACACCTGGTCCTGGACTTACGTTCATACACCTGGTCCTGGACTTACGTTCATACACCTGGTCCTGGACTTACGTTCATACACCTGGTCCTGGACTTACGTTCATACACCTGGTCCTGGACTTACGTTCATACACCTGGTCCTGGACTTACGTTCATACACCTGGTCCTGGACTTACGTTCATACACCTGGTCCTGACTTACGTTCATACACCTGGTCCTGGACTTACGTTCATACACCTGGTCCTGGACTTACGTTCATACACCTGGTCCGGGACTTACGTTCATACACCTGGTCCTGGACTTACGTTCATACACCTGGTCCTGGACTTACGTTCATACACCTGGTCCTGGACTTACGTTCATACACCTGGTCCTGGACTTACGTTCATACACCTGGTCCTGGACTTACGTTCATACACCTGGTCCTGGACTTACGTTCATACACCTGGTCCTGGACTTACGTTCATACACCTGGTCCTGGACTTACGTTCATACACCTGGTCCTGGACTTACGTTCATACACCTGGTCCTGGACTTACGTTCATACACCTGGTCCTGGACTTACCTAAGGAAAAGGGGTAGGGAGGAACCTTGGTAGTGAGGTGCATACACTTGGTCCTGGATGAGCTTAGGGGAGAAGAGATACGTATGTTAGACTGAATGTAGTGTTGAAGCATGTATGTATTATGGGGCATGTGGTGGATACGTAGAGACAGTCATCACCCTGCCTGACAAATAAAGGAAAATTATACATTACTTTGTCAAGTTAACATGTATACCGTGACGAGCTTGGTGACTCTTGGGTACGAGATAACGACACACT
The DNA here is from genome assembly GCA_009830355.1 of Cherax destructor. NCBI lineage: Eukaryota > Metazoa > Arthropoda > Malacostraca > Decapoda > Parastacidae > Cherax > Cherax destructor. The sequence goes on from WNWK01003747.1 coordinate 63,370, forward strand.
GGTAGGGACACACCGTGCAATTTTGTAGAACCTTTGTTGACTACGTTTGTTTGTGACTTAATAAAGCCCACTGCGTGGGGCCAGACTTTGCCGATAAAGACTCCATATAACTGCACTTGTGTGTCTATTAATTTAACTGTAGTTGAGAAGACACTAGTTGGATCACTCACTGTCTCACTATTTCATCAGTGTATAATGTGTGGAAGTGCTGTCACTATGTTGTGTTGGTCCCTGTCTTCTCTGTGGAACACATCACTGTTGCCCATAATGATGACACTTGTCCATATTGCTCCTCCACACGTCGCTTATCTGTGATAATGACATTTGTTTGAAGAGGTCGAGTCTTGGCTCCGAACCCCGCTATATTGACGCGTGCGTGCTTGTATAGTGCAGATGATTATATTTCTCGAGGATAAAGTACATTTTGTCACGAGTTAAACATATATTACCAGTCTAGTATATGATGGTAAAGTAATAATACTAGAACATGAAATAATGTGCTGCTGGGCTCACTTCCTGTCAGGCATCACTGGTGTCGCCACACAATACCTTTGAAGTGCTCTTATCGTGCGGAATGTGATTGCATTGAGTATTATACTGCTGTAAATAAAAGTGTTGACTATTCTGAGATATTTATAGCAAGGAACTCTTGTGGGTAATGACAGGGAGGTTGGTGACCTTTGTAGTGCTCGTCACACCAGCCTCGGCCCTTGATAACTAGTGTGATCCACCAGCTGGCCGCTCTTCACTCACACGTGCGGAAATGCTGCACGTGTCTCCTGGCGACAGGGCAGGCCTGCGCTGCAACATTGTTAAGCGGTGATTTTTTTTAACTTATTTTGGGTTACGCCCCCTATCGCAATTGGTAATCATCTCCAAGTCCCATCCTCCCTTCATATAAAATTCTAAATGTAAAATTAAAAGCAAATTTTCATTCTTAACTGTATTATTTTAAAATATTCAGGAGAGTTTAAGGAGCAAATCGTAAATACACAACAAATTCTTTATTTTTGTTCTGGGTTTACACCCCCGCTCCCCTGGAAATTACCCACATCTCCTAGGGAGGGCGAGCTCCCCTGGTCAAGAACTGCTGGTGCAAAGAGATGGCTGGTGAATACTGTACAGATATCTCTGTACAAGACTACAACGACCGTACTGTAGAGAAATAACATGGCAAGACTCACGACGATTATGTACAGAGATGTCAGGGGAGTACTGTACTGTACTACTCAAGCAGTGTACATAGACGGTAGGAAATTATTGCCACAGTGCTGGTAGATGGTAATTTTAAGTCGTATTCTCTTGGAATTATCACTGGTGAACGCTTGCATTTCGTGTACTTATCATTATAATTCACTTGTACTGATATGTAATTTTTCGATTTTTTTTAATTTTCTTATCATTGAAAATATGAATAAGCGTCCATATTGTGAGTGCTTTCATACTGGTACAGTAAAGTATAATTAAGCGTAGCGGTAGTTGCGCCCTCTTTAACACTGCGTGGCATTCCACATAGCTACATTACTCTTTTTGTGAGAGAGTTTGTGTGATAGAGGCAGTGCCGCTAATTATGTGTGTGGTAGTGACAGTGCTGCTACTTTTGTGTATTGTAGCGAAAGTGCCGCTACTTCTGAGCGTGGTAGGGAAAGCGCTGCTACCTATGTGAAGAGCGACCAACACTGGTTTTGTTCTTATAGAAATTTTCTAGCTTATATAGATTTATTTGTCAGAATTACAGGCCGTATTAACTCTTGCTACGATCATGAAAAAGTTTGTGTTGATTACATTTACTTTTCTTTTGTGTACTGACGCGATATTTTACTCGATGTTGTCTTGTGCCGGGTGGAAGGGAGGGAAGGAAGGTTCCGTATTACTGAGATTTACACTTAACTTCTGTAGCGTTTATTTTATTGTACACCCAGTACTCGTCCTGCGGATGGTAGCGCAATAGCTCCGGGATGTACAAAACTCCTAGGTATTAGAACCCCAAACAACATTTTGAAGAATTCGATCATTGTTTGTTCATTTATAGACTCGAGCTTACACAGGAGTTCCTGGGTACAGGAAGTATTTGAGGAGGGACGAAGGAGGGAGAAAGGAAGGCAGAGTGTAGTGGTGGTGGTGTACGATAGGTAATATTGATGGATCGGCTAATAGGTTATACTGTATACTAACTACTAGTTATACTCTCAACTCCTATATAAAAAACGGTTATAACTCTGACCATAATTTTTAAGGGGTGGACCGGTAAGCCAGCGGAAGGCCTCGGTCAGATGACCAAAAGCTCCAACGGCGAGTCATCATCTAAGACCCGCGTCAGGAAACACTTGTCCTGTTTCCTAACGAACCTTGCCTAACCTGTCAACTCCTCCTTTTTATGAAGCCGTATTATTATTATTAGTATTAACAGGAATAGCTAAACTCGCAAGAGTCATACGGGCCTAGGATATGGAAGGCAGTCAAGTTTGAGTTAAGGAAGTGCAAGATAGCTCCATGGAGTTCTTTTGATTAAATATTAGGTTAGAAAAGCCCTTCACCACTATCCGCCAGAAGGCTGTACAGCAGCAGTTATTGGAGGTGTTGATTCGCCGGGAATTCTCCCGGCCCGGGTCTATTCCAGATGACGATCCGGCTCCGGCTCCCTGTCGTGGGAGTATCAGACACCTATGTCTCCCATGGGAGGAGGTACAAGTACCCCCTCATCGTTGGGACCAACTGTCCCCAGGCCTAGCCACATTCCCCACCCGCACGGGGCTCGTAGGGAGAAGCTAGGCCTCTCTGGTCTACCATCTTCCTTGACGGGAAGGGCAGTCCTGCACATACCCGGCCCTAGAAGGGCTGGGCATGGTGATCGCCCAGTAGTTACTTAGGTTGTGTTTCAGTGGTAACGAGGGAAGACACAGTGACACAGCAGACTATTCAACATCTTACTAGAAGATATCCGAAACACGGCTGGAACCAGTGTAGAAGCCTTTAAGAGGAAACTGGACAAGTATCTTCATCGGGTGCCAGATCAACCAGGCTGTGATGGATATGTGGGGCAGCGGGCCTCCAGCAGCAACAGCCTGGTTGACCAGGCAAGCACCAGACGAGCCTGGCCCATGGCCGGGCTCAGAGAGTAGATAAACTCTCGAAACTCTTCAAAGGTATATCAGAGGTATCAAAGGTGGACGTACATAGCATGAGTGACAGCTTGTACGCAGGTGTCGTCCTTGTGCCGTCTTGAGGCACAAGAACATTCCTTGCTCTGAAGAACATCGTTATTTGCTGGTGTTTTAGGTCACCTCCCGTCACGCCAGCCACGTTCTCTTCACCTACTTGCTCCTTGTAAGAAAAGTCAGCCAGTCTGTCTGTCTGTCTGTCTCTCTCTCTCTCTCTCTCTCTCTCTCTCTCTCTCTCTCTCTCTCTCTCTCTCTCTCTCTCTCTCTCTCTCTCTCCTCTCTCTCTCTCCCCTCTCTCCTCTCTCTCTCTCTCTCTCTCTCTCTCTCTCTCTCTCTCTCACACACACACACACACACACACACACACACACACACACACAGAAAGAGAGAAAGAGGGTTGATTGGAACCATTCAGTGACTTATCAGGTCACTGTAAAATGGGTAGATAGGAACACACCAAAGCCACCCAAAAAAACTTATTCATAATAGTTTTATATATACTATATATTATTATTATTATTACTATTATATTCATAGGGAAACAATAAACCTGTAGAGACTATATATATTATTATTATTATTATTATTACTATTATATTCATAGGGAAACAATAAACCTGTAGAGACTATATATTATTATTATTATTATTATTATTATTATTACTATTATATTCATAGGGAAACAATAAACCTGTAGAGTTATACAGCGCCAAGGGGCAGTCTAAGAAAGATCAGAGATAAAAAAATGAACGTGAAACAGACCGGAAGGAGCAAGTCTGAAACCAAGTCTGAGTAACATTACACACACAACCCACACGTAGGAGACAGAAACTTATGACGACGTTTCGGTCCGACTTCCACCATTGACTAGTCACACTAACACACGAAGGTGAGGGAGCCAGTATATATAGGCGAGGACAGGGACGGGACAAAGAGAGAAAGAAAGAAGTGGAGAAGTAGTGGTAGAGCTAATGTGGTAGAGGAAGAAGTAGTAGTAGTAGTCGCGGTATTGTGTGTTTTTGTTCTTTCTGAGTAACATTCTTTATGAGGAAGTGTTCGAGGGGAAACTTGTGTGTGAAGAAGGGACAGTTGTTACAAAATCTCATTTGAAAATTTTGGCAAAAGAATAATTAGAGACGGAACCAGGAGGTGGAGCTCAGCCTATGTAAGCTCAACTACCTTATTATATATTGTGTACAAGATGCATCATAAGTTATTTTTATTACAAAATTTTGAGTTTCCTTGATGAGTAACATTATTGTGGGTGTGTTGTAAGCTGAAAATTTGACAGGGAACAAACTGTCCATTAAACCAAAGAGAATTTAGGAATATTCGTCCATTTGGTATGTTGGGAAACTAGTAATAGTAAGCGAGATGTGGAGTGGAGTGTATTTGAGCTTCTCTCCGAGACTCATCCTAGTGTATGTAACAGTTGTCTATAGTGTGTGTTGGGAGACCAGTGTCTGGGTGAGGTGTGTGCCAAGTGTAGTATTTTATCCTAGCTTCCTCCCGCTGACCATCCTCCAACGTTACTAACGTGCCTTCTCTCTAGGGCCTCTCCTTATAGAAACAAGACTACACTGGTTATTTGACTAAACAGGAATCATTATTACTTTAAAATGAACAAAGGTGTTCTGAAATAAAATATACTCGAAAGTTGGAAATTTCACAAAACTGCACTAGAAAATAACCTTATTGCTTGATAACATTCAGCCACGTAAAACATCAATCTTTAGAAAATTGTGGAAGACAAACGTGTTATCCGACAGAAAGAGATATTAACGAGTGTGGACAAATGGTTTGCGGAGAAGTGGTTGTGTGAGCAGGAGTGAGGCCTGGGTGACGCCAGTATCGTGTCAGCTACTGGTGATCAATCTCCTAACATACATCCTGCGCCACCACCACCCTGCAATTAAGCTTGACTCCAAGGAGTTAGAGGAATCATTGGCGTTCTCAGAGGAGGATGTAGTGGCTGTGTACAGTCAACATAATTTTCTGTCACTAAGGAAACTGTTTCACGGTACCAAGAAGATTGCTGCTCAGGATTCCGCGCGGATAATGTCTTCATGTAACCATCTCTAACCATCATCTGTGTCATTAACCAAGTGAGCAACAACCTCAAGAGTTATCAGGATGGTTGTTGAGGTGCGTCGCTCCACCAGACGGAGCCGCAGCCGCAGCAGCCAGCGTTCCACCCGCAGCCACCGCAGTTCCCGCCGCAAGAAGGTATGTGATTTTGTATCCCAGCCGAGTAACAGGGGTGGTTTTGACTACATAATGTTTTTCTGGGGTTCTTTGCACATTTTGTTTTATGCACACCAATAAAGAGGATCGGGTAGGAGACGTGACATTAAAATTGAAATGGCTGTAGATTAATAACTTCACGCTTTTATGGCATTTATGTTTATGATAACCCTGAGTAAATTGTGGCTAACTCATTTAATACATTTAGTTTTTGTTTTTGCTGCCATTATCAGGTATCCCCCGAAAGTGGATACCTGTAATTGCTGTCGAATTTTTTCTTTATAGTTTCCGTGCGATAACTCGAGAACGCTTCTTCCCATCTTCAAAGTTTCAGTTCTGGAGCCTCTTTTGCAGGGGAAGGTTGGGATAGTTACTGGGCTGTGTAGGTGTCAATTTGCCAATTTTGTAAAAGAATAATCTAGGAATGTATCTTTTGATCGGCTTCAGACTTTTATTGTTGTTGGATCCGCCTTCAGGGATGATTCGGAATGTATTAATATTGGTAGAATTACCGACAATATGTTAAGTAAAAGGACACAAATGCAACTAATGTGACATTTTATTGTGGCAACGTTTCGCTCTCCAGGAGCTTTTTCAGCTTGAAAAAAGCTCCTGGAGAGCGAAACGTTGCCACAATAAAATGTCACATTAGTTGCATTTGTGTCCTTTTACTTAACATGATTCGGAATGTTATTAGATTGTGTATATTGGTGCTAATTAGAATTTTTCTAATATATATATATATATATATATATATATATATATATATATATATATATATATATATATATATATATATATATATATATATATATATATATATATATATTCTGTATTATAGCTTGAGAATGCATCCACACTTAGTGTTATTTAGGAGCAGATTTGTAAATTTTATAAAAAAGTGTTAAGTATTGATTTTTTTTTGCAGTAACTTAAACATCCGTATTGTAATAGACTTCAAACTTTAAATACTGGTGTATTTTGCCTAAAGAAAGGCTCGCACTTTTATTGGGTTGTGTAAGTGCCAGTTTGTCAATTTTATTTAAGTGGAATATTGGTTGGCGTCTAATACTCCAAGAATGACTCTTCCTATTGGCTTTAGGTTTTCACTGCTAGTTTGTCACACCTAACGAAAAGTTTGGATTTTTATTGGGTTTTGTGAGTTCCTATTTTATTTCAAAAATGGATATGTTATTCTTAAGCTTGTGGAGCACTTAAGGAATTGGGTTATCAAGTAGAAAACTTAAACTGTTTAGGAGACGTTATATTACAACCCGAAACAAATTCAAAAGCATATTCTTTATTACAAAGAAAATATTTTTTTTTTTACAATGTTTTGCTCAAACATGTTCACTGGCAGAGCAGAATAACTGTTTACGAATTTCCTAAAGATCGGTATTTGTTTGTCAAGATTTCCCAACATTTTTTATGCCCCCGTACACCTAGGAAATGTTTGACTAATGTTGCACCTCCTACAAAAGAATATCACATTTGAAGATGAAGAATATAATATAAATTGAGCAATTAGAAAAGTTTTTGGTAAAATAAACGGAATTGTGCTTTTCATTAGGACTCTGTCGCAGCTCCTGGTGGTGTGTGAACCCCAGGTTGGGAACCCCTGGTCTGTGTGATCACGCAGCGAGGCTAACTCAACTTGACAACCATCTATTCTCACATGTATTTGAACTGACCTACGAGTAGTGTGGAAAATATAATGTACGTAACGTGAGTTATAATCATACTTAGGTGTTAACAGGGCGGTCATAGTCTGGTGCTCGGACACCTCTTGCCTCTCCACCATCTTTCAGTATTATGTAACGCAAATTTAATTCTAACCATTTATTTACTAAACAGCATGAAATGTTTCAACGCAGATTAACCCATCAAGGAAGTTACCTTTTGCCGGTGAGAGGATCGTGTTACAAGCTGGATGCAGCTTCTTGGATCAAACCTAATTGTCTTCTGTTAGCCAGACGTTGTATGACTTGTGGGTTTAGTGATTCCCCGTGAGGACAATGATCAGGGCCTATGGGAGGGGGGTTCAGCCAGTACATTGGTCCGGAGTCCGGCTGCAAAACCAGAACTTAAACCTTTAGAATTGCTAAATTTATTAACAGACTACAAATTTTGTGACATATTTCCAAATGTTTGTGTTTGAGAATATTTTTGACAATTCCAGCTACAGTAGCGTCAGCAGAAAGATCTTTTAGCAAACTCAAACATATCAAAAACTTGTTAAGGTCTACTGTGTGTCAAACCCAACTTGTTGATTTAGCAAGACTGAGTATTGAATCAAGCATTGCCAGAGAAATTTATTTTGATAATATTATTAGAAATTTTGCAGATAAAAACGTCAGAAAAGCTCGTTTCACTAAGTAGCCTAAGTAAATGTTAAACTTTTAAGAATATTTTACTTTGAAAAAACTTATTAAACGTTTAAAAATTTAGGCGCTTGTATAGTTATAAGTCAAGAGAAATTTTCAAAATATGTAAAGTGTATGTATAAAGTATATGTTTTCTGGTCATTCTGCTGCGCAGGAAATAAAGCATTTATGAAAGTTTACCAGTGGTTTTATTGGACTTCAAATTTTCAATTTTGAGAGAAGCTTCAGCCTGCCCCCAGGGGCCCCAAAGCAGTCTTGTTCTTGGAGGCCCTGACAATGATGTTGCTGGATTTACTAATGAGAGGGCGTCGTACATAATGACTGATCACAGAATACACTGGGTTAATTATATTAACCTAGAATACACTGGGTTAATTATATAAGTTTAGAATATACTAGGTTATATAAACCTAGAATAAGATTGAAGTCCCCTAATAAAGATTGAAGTCCCTTAAATTACATTCACTAGTAAGATGAAGAATGAGAAGAGACATTATTGAAGTGTGTAAGTGGAAGATAAATATTAATAAAGGGGATATAAATAAAGTCTTAAGGATCTCCCTCCAAGAGAGAACCCGCAGTAATGGATTCAAATTAGATAAGTTTAGATTTAGAAAGGATATTGGAAAATATTGTTTTGGAAATAGGGTAGTTGATGAGTGGAACAGTCTACCTAGTAGGGTGACTGAAGCTAAAACCTTGGGTGGTTTCAAGTTTAGGTTGGATAAATACATGAATGAGAGGGGTTGGATTTGAGTGGGACTTGCACATGAGTAAATAGATTTATCAAAACCATTATGGGCCAACAAGCCTACTGCAGTGTTCCTCCTTTCTTATGTTCTTATAAGAACATAAGAAAGAAGGAACGTTGCAGTATTAAACAGTCACTAGTTAACTCACTGTTAAACAACAATGATGAGCCAGTCATTGCTAAGCAGACACTGGCATACCTGGGCTGGGGATCCACCGAACTTGAAGTATCAAAGGATCACATTGTATCCAAACTCACTTTCATATGTGTGTCATTCTAGTTTTCAATTCTGTATCTACTAACGTGATACATAATGCAGGTTTAATCTTTTGTTGATATTTAAAATTATTTAAATACTGGAACGTTTGTTGAATATTGCCTTTAAATGTTTCTGGCCTTTGCAGTTTTTCTTAGAGGGTTGAGTCGCTTTTTCTGTTAATCCTGGAACTCTCTGTTAAATGCTAGCACTTTTTCTGTTAGTTCTGGCAGTTTTTGTTAGTGTTGGTACTTTTTCTGTTAGTGCTGAAAAAGTTGCACCTACATAATGGCACTTTGTATCTTCTAATGTGGTCACATTTTCCTGAGTAGTACTAACAAGAGCAAGAGAAGCTACCCGGCCCCATGCCCTCGTGCAGTGTTCTTAATTATCTCTCATTCATGTCCCTTACTCCTAACCTTTCCTTCACGATAAACATTTCTTGCTGTTTCCTTCTTTCTTGCTGTCTTTGTCATGTCTTCTGTCATCTTGTTCTCCCTGCTTGTGCCCCCTCCCAGGCAAGAGTCTCAGGGAGCAGTGTCGTGATGGTGCGGTGATGCATCAGATCACACATGACTATGACTTGAGCCTCGGGGAGCAGCAGCTGGGGACTCATGCTGTGTACTGAGAGCAGGCCAGGGGCAGGGGTCACCTGGGGACCAGACAAGGACGAGAGAGGAGATAGTGTAAGAGGAGGTGGAGAACACTGGAGAAAGGTGAAGAGGGAGACGGAGAATGAGGGGTATAGAGGTCACGTGAAGGACAGGGAAGGACTAGTGAGAGATCAAGGAGGGGAGGGAGAGGTCATATTGGGGGTACAGTGAAGCGAGAGATAAAAGATCAAGTGGGAGGTTGGATAGAGGTCACGTGAAGGACAGAGGGACGAGGGCAAATGAACAAACAAGGAGGGAAGAAGTCAAATGGAGGGGAAGAGGTCAAGTGGGTGATACAAGAGAGGAGAGAAGGTTAAGGTTACATAGAGAAAGGGAGAAGCAAAATGAAGTGTATAGAGGAAAAAGAAAAAAAGAACGTGGCATGGGGGTCAAATTGAAGATAGGGAAATTAACTGAAATTATGAGAAGATGCTGCTGGAGAGAGAGAGAGGAAATGAGAGATGCAAAGGAAAGTAGGCTGATGAGATTGAGAGGTGGGTTATTACATCTAGGGATGTGCCAGAGTATTGGTATAGGTGAATATCGGCTAATTTTGATGGTATCAGTATCGGCCTAAAATTGAGTATCGGTTTCGGCAAAAAATATTTGGTATCGTGCCATCACTAATTACATCAGTTCTGTTACAACAAAATTCTTCATATAAACAGCTCCTATTATCAGTGTTGACATACTGGAGGCTGGCACGGGCGGGAGCTTCCAGTAAGTGACCAAGATGTCTCACGAAATCGTAATAACACGATTGTAAACAAATCACAGAACGGGTGAGTCTCGAACCCGTGGGAGGGGAGTCGTAAAACTCACAGGTCAGCATGATTTGTTTGCAATTGTGTTATGATTTCGGCTTTGAAGGGACTTGAGCTAGAGCACGCCAGTCATGCTGGTGTGGGATTAGTCTGTTGAAACCTACATTTATGATCACAGTGGTGCCCTTGTTGTTGTGTATAGAAATATACCTAGCTAGATTAATCATATTAGAACCAGCTGGTTCAGTGGTTAGCACACTGGCCTGGGAGTTTTAGGACTCGCCTGCCATTGGTTAGAGCCCAACCTATTCTGTGTTTTGACCAAGATGTGTTGGTAAGCTACTAGTCTACGGACAACCTGCACACATATTCAACTTCCTGCATGGAGCGTGTGTTCCCTGCTTTGGGAATCCCATGATAAATACATCCATCACCCCATACCAACCCTCTTTCATCCACCACATCCATTTTCTCACTCCTACCCACTCATCAACCCATCTACCCTCTCTTACCCCCTCCCTTCACATTTTATCTTCCACCCTCCCCAATCCCTTACCCTCTCCGACCACCCTCCCCAATCCCTTACCCTGTCCGACCACCCTCCCCAATCCCTTACCCTGTCCGACCACCCTCCTCCCACCCTCTTGTTTTTTCATGCGCCCATTTTTGAACGTATTTTTTAAGTTTTAGGTTTCGTTATTAATAGCCATGTTATCTTAAATTCATGTTTGTTTTGTCGGAGTATTTTGATACGTAACCTGTGACTGTAACTTAAACATCTGTACCACTGACGGTAGTTTAAACATCTGTACCAGTGACTGTAGCTGAGACAAACGTCTGTCTGCAGTCTGATACTTTCTGTATTATAATTCAGAATATTAGTAGTAAGTTACCTTGTTAAGATTTTTTAAACTAAGCAGGTATTCTAAAGTAAATCAGCCTCTGGAAATACATATCACAGTGGATGGCTCACTAACCTTTTTTCTTCTTCCTACTGGTTACCCTGCGTCTGTTTAATTTATTTTTATCCTTTTCTAATCTTTCTTCACACCTTACCATATTCTATGATCACACACCCTTGTATCCTTGCTAAAGCAGTCTAAACGTGGCTTAACTGGTATATAGAACAGTCATATACTGTGCTTGTCTACCTACCTACCTGTAGCCTACCTACATACCTCTAGTCTACCTGTAGTCCATTCCGGGGGTCCCCGTGGCCCCTGTCGAATTATGTCAGCATAGCTTGGTCGTCATACGCTACTTGATGTGTGCATGAAGACTTGTGAAGGTTGCTCGTGGCTCAAATTGTAGCGCCTTCAGCTGACAACTAAAGGTCTCTAGTTCGAACCAGGGACGAGTGAATATATTGACGAACCCGACAACATGCGTGTTTGCCTACATTTGTTACCCCATTTTATCTAGCAGTAAGTTAACCGACTGGCTGTTAAGCGACTATTGTGGGCAGCACAGTGGAAGAGAAGTAAAAGGCCCCCAGTGGCAGTAAGCCCAACTAATTGGCTTTCTTGGGTTATCCTGGGATACTAATTGTCCGGGTAGGGGCGGAGTCAGAACTTCTATACTGGGGGGGGAGGTGCTAGGAGGCTTGTTTTTTTTAATTATTATTATTATTAGTAGTAATAGTAGTATTAGTTCTAGTTTTATTTATTGGGGCTTTGAGGGCTGAGTAAACTTTTTGGAGAGGCTGAACCACTCCCCTTAGCGCCCCCACTGCCTCCAGGTCAATAATACGAATAAAATCTTTTAGTCTTGTAGCTCAAGTGATAACGTGTTCGGCTCACAACCGAAAGAACCCCGTTCTAGTCTTGGGCAGCACGAGGCGAGGCGTTTTCTAACACTTGCCCTTCATATGTAGCAGTAAATAAGTACCGAATAGTTTTTAATCCACGTAGACTCATTTAAATAGTTAAATGAACACAAATGCAACGTTCTGAATATTTTATTTACCCACGTTTCGATCGCCGGAGCTTTAACAAGCCTCACTATTTATGGCTTGATAAAGCTTTATCAAGGCATAACGTAACTTCAAACGTAACTTGAATAACATATTCAGAACGTTGCATGTGTCCATTTACCTATATTCATTATCAGTATATTTTTACCTATCATATTCTCTTTCATATCAACCATTCCTGAATCATTTGTAAATTGTACCTTTTAGTAATAAAGTTTTTCATTTATCAAGTCGACTTGTTTAAACTTAAAAGTCATTGCAAACATGCGTGTTAGTGTTTAGTTTTCTCTTATAACAAATGAAGAAAACGTAGCTTCAAAATCGGGGTAACTCAAAGTAATTGTTAGGAATTATTTTATTTTCTTACATTATTTGTCATTCATTTTATAAGAGAGAGTGATAATTTATTTGTTTCATTATTCGTGGGCTAATTTCTTATTATATTCCCGTATTTTTCTACCTAAATATGTTATATTCAATATTACCATGTCGAGTATTCATTCATATTTAGTATGTTTTATATTCACGTGAGTATGTTGTATTATATATTGTGATTGTTATCATACGTGTACTAAATGGTTAAAACTATAACAGTAATTTTTAAAGCGGTGGACCGGTAAGCCAGCGGAAGGCCTCGGTCAAATGACCAGAAGCTCTAACGGCGGGTTGTCATCTAAGACCCGCGTCAGGAAACACTTGTCCTGTTTCCTGACAAACGTTACTTAACCTAACCATCATTCCTATAATATATTAATTAGGACTAGTATTGCCATGTGAAGTAATTTTTTTTATTTTATTATATATATATATATATATATATATATATATATATATATATATATATATAAAATAAAATCGACGCAAATAGGCAATCTCAACAATGCAGAACATGCCACTGAGAGGTAGAAAATATTAGGTCAAGGCCTTTCACACACTCGTGCTTCATCAGGAGCTGTGCAGTGTTGCAAGACTTGCAACAGATAAAGGTTGAAGGGAAAGTCCACTCAGAGGTAGTGTGATGACGCTGGCAAATCCCGCCGACATGTCACGTCATCACACATCATGTCACGTCACCACACATCATGTCACGTCACCACACATCATGTCCTGTAACCCTACCATATGGAGTTGGGGTAGGGAAACCTCCTAGGTTTACAGAAAGCAAGTTACAGAATATGGAAAAGTGATTGTCAGCCCATAACTGCACCTAGTAACTATCAACTAATCTAGTACCATTATGAAATCATGTTACCTAATTAGTTAATAAACCAAAATTCTCATATTTTATGTAACGCTTTGTATTAATACAAGAACCAAATGTGCCTCGTATTTACCGTATATTACTGTACTTCAGAGAAAGTTCCAGAATATTCCGTACAAAGATTCCTTAGAGAAATTCTCCTCAATATTCATCACAAAATGTAAATACTGTATACAGAAATCCCAACTATTCCCTAAATACTAAGGAATATTCAAAATATTTAGTCATAGGTAATATTTAGGATTTCTGTAATCAATATTTAGGAGATTTTATTTTATTATTCGAATAATGATGATGGTGGTGGTAATAATAATAATTGGACATTTAGAGAAGAAGCGGAATAGGATTATTAAGAATGTATAAATATGGGCTAGAAGAAAATAAGGGTAGGCGTCATAGCAGGAAGGGTTGCAGGGAAGGTGTGAAGGTTTTAAAAAATCATAGTTATAATTATAAGCATTGCGTTATATATAAAACATTTGTTGAATGAAAGATAGTGACTGTTTCATTATTTGAAGCACCCTTCGTGATATATGTTAGTAGATTTCGTGTTATATGTTAGTAGATTTCATTATTCAAGAATATAAGATGCCTCGTAATTATGAGAAAATTTATTGATTTTCTAGTGTTATTGGTCGCTAAATTAATGTTAAGAGTGAAAGTGAGAATATATACAAGATTTAACATTCATTTACAAAAGTTTAAGTTAATACAAGTTCGTGCATACGTAGGTACAAGCACTTGCGGTCTTGCAGACAAGTTAGAGGCGCTTGCTAACATTGCCTGAAATAATATTGGTGTTGTTATTGTAGCCAGTACGGTCCTGTGGTCAGACCAACGGACGGACTAGTGCGTACCAGATCTCCCAGTTCAAGGCACTTCCATTCCTTCAATAAAAATACAGTATATCTTCTCAAATACATACACGCGTACGTACAGGCGATGCGAAATATTTAAAGCACACAAACACAAAAAAAAATAAAAATAGTCTAAGTGTCTATTGACAGGTGCCTTTGACAGTCTCTCTCTCTCTCTCTCTCTCTCTCTCTCTCTCTCTCTCTCTCTCTCTCTCTCTCTCTCTCTCCCCGAAAATCTGAAACGCGTCTACACGGGTTGTAAAAGATGAAAAGGAAATGGAGAGTGGGTGAGGGAAAATGGGAAGCCGCCTGCCTGGACATGCAACTGAGGTAGGCGAATGACGTGAAGATGGGGAGTGTCCCTTTGTAAGAGGTGATGGTCGCTCCCAACACTGACAGCGCACGAGGGGGAGTGTAGGGAAGTGTAGTTGTAGCTGTGTTTGTGTGTGTTTGTGTGTCTGTGTACTCACCTAGTTGTGGTTGCAGGGGTCGAGTCATAACTCCTGGTCTTTTGTGTGTGTGTGTGTGTGTGTGAGCTCGCGCTTATTCAAGCATTATTATGCACAATATAATGTAGATTTCAGGTTCTATCATACGTTATGGTACAATGCATACCCAACATGCATCTTGGTACAACACGCATATGGCAGATACATAATACAGTACATATAGTACCTGTATATGATAAGGAATAAGGATAAGGATTTTTGCAGCATATTTAGTGGTACACTATACATGCTGCGGTGTTTAGCATGGTACAGTACACATCACGTGACAGATGCCATCGTCTACTAAACAGCCCTCTAGCCAGGTTCCCACATGCTATGGTGTTGTCAACCTTGTACCGAGGTCTACAACACGCACACGCACACAGCTTTGCAGGTCGAAGATAGTTTTTTCCCGTGGGTAAACAATGACAAAAGCCGGCAAGTGGAAATGAACACAGTGGTACCATTGTCTTCATCTTCAGTTTTTGCTTTGGGTTTGTTGGTGAGATTTTTAATTAAAGTGAAGTTTTTTTTTAACTTTGATTGCTATTATTAAAGTTTTATTTTGGTGAAACTATGCTTGTTTATTTTGTGTGGTTTTAATTTGTGTAGATGTACGTATTTATCAGGGCGGGATTAAGGCATGGGCTTTAGGGGCTGCAGCCCAGGGTCCTCCGCCAGCTGGAGGGCCTCCAGGTGCTGCAGCCTAGGACCCTCCGCCAGCTGGAGGGCCTCCAGGTGCTGCAGCCTAGGGCCCTCCGCCAGCTGGAGGGCCTCCAGGTGCTGCAGCCCAGGGTCCTCCGCCAGCTGGAGGGCCTCCAGGTGCTGCAGCCTAGGACCCTCCGCCAGCTGGAGGGCCTCCAGGTGCTGCAGCCTAGGGCCCTCCGCCAGCTGGAGGGCCTCCAGGTGCTGCAGCCCAGGGTCCTCCGCCAGCTGGAGGGCCTCCAGGTGCTGCAGCCCAGGGTCCTCCGCCAGCTGGAGGGCCTCCAGAGATTAAGTGAAAAGTGTTCACAATTACTGCTGTAAGTTTACAATTATAGTATGTTGTTATATCACATATATGATAAACTGTTGACTGTTAGGATTATTTTTTTCCTTTTGAAAATATCATTGGGGCCCTCACAGTACCTGTAGCCCAGGGGCCCTCACAGTACCTGTAGTCCAGGGGCCTCACAGTACCTGTAGCCCAGGGGCCCTCACAGTACCTGTAGCGCAGGGGCCTCACAGTACCTGTAGCCCAGGGGCCTCACAGTACCTGTAGCCCAGGGGGCCTCACAGTACCTGTAGCCCAGGGGCCTCACAGTACCTGTAGCCCAGGGGCCCTCACAGTACCTGTAGCCCAGGGGCCTCACAGTACCTGTAGCCCACTGGCCTCACAGTACCTGTAGCCCAGGGGCCTGCAAAAATCTTAATCCGTCTCTGGTATTTATGTATTTTTTGTGATGAGAATCTCTGAATATCCTTTTGGGTCCAGTGGTTTCTAAAGTTTCTAATTCTTTGTGTTCCTCTACCGTGATACTAAGTACCATCTCATTAAAATAATTATTGAAATAATTCTGAAATTAAATTGGAAAAAAAGTGACCCATTTGAAAAGTTTTTGCGAGGTTTGTATTGGAAAACAAAAAAAAGTTACTTTAGAATTGCTCGCTTGCTTCCAAAACAAAATATTATAATGCTCGTTTTTTTCTCTCTCTAAATATAGTGTAGGCATTATGAATGTAGTATATATTTTTTTCTCTTGCCATTTTGTAAAATTTCGCATTTTTTTTCTTCAGTATTAAATTGTTAAAAGTCACCTGAGTTGTTTACGAATTTCGAGAGTGTGAGTGAAGTTGGCTCCTTTCTTTCTTTAACTTACCTCTTCTTTCCCGTCTACTTCGCCTTCTTCGCGGCTTATTTCCACCTTACCCCCCCCCCCCCCGTCCTTTTATTTAATTTTCGTGGCTTTCTTCATTTCACTTGAGTCATTTTCTCTTATACTTTACCTTCATGGCTTCGTTTCATTTACCTATTCTTTCTCGCCTGCCTCTATTTTATCACCCTTTCGCCCCCTTCATCCTCCCCTTCTTTCCTTCTGAATTCTTCTTAAGCCGCCCCGTGTCCTCTACGTGGCGTCCCTCTCAGATGTAACCTCTCCCCACCTTCCATCTATTCCCTCGGCGTTTTTATTCAATTTTCTCCCTAACTATACTTCGTTTTTCTTTTCCGCTTCTCTTTTCACACCTACTCTTGTGTTTTTTTCCCATCTTGCCCTCGTTCTTTCTCCGGATTTTTTTTATCATTATTTCTTCTGATAGTTCTCTTCATATTGCTGCTCTTTCTTTTTCTATTTCTCCGGCTTCCTATTCTTCCATAATCTTCTGATGCTACTTTCATTTGTTTTCTCCGCTTCTAAGGCTACGTAAGCACCGGGATTTTCTCCTCTCGTAAATATACAGTTGTTGTGAGGATTATGGTTGTTGAAAATCATTGATTTTGCTTTCTGCAGTTGCACAGAAAATATGCTAGCGTTGTTCATTGATGTGTTTACTTATTGATTTTTAAGCTGTTGTTCCCTAACTCTTGGACCTGCTTCTTAGTTTTCTACTAGTTGACGTGATTGATCTCTGTTGTATTTACCTTCCAACCCCTCAGTGATTCTAGCCTATGATGTGTTGTTCTTTAGTTCGCTTCACCACTACCCTAATGCTGAAGCAATACTTGTAACATTGTGAAGAGAGGAAGAGAGCAAGCGGTTGCGGAACATTGTCATAATAAATGTTTGCTCTGTATTTGTCTTTTCATTACTGTCGACAGTGCGCCTTAGTATCCATTGCTTGATCTAAGTGATTCACATGGTTGTTGAACTTCCGTGTCTTCTCGTCCTGGTCTCTCTTGTGCCTCTTCTAGTCTTCCTTATTCATGTCCCGGAGTATGTTTGGCGTGGTTGTGTCTTCGTGTTGTACACTCCTTCAGAGAAATGAGGTAAAGTGTTCAGTGTTTCTTCATAGCGTTTGTTTCTCTATTTTATGTAGTCTGGCATACACAAGTGGTAAATAGAGCGTAAATAGTACATAAACAGCAGCGCTGCTGCTGTTTATGTACATCGGGAGACAGGTTACATGTGATGTTTACTCCCAGGTATTTCTTTGGCCACTTTGTGAGTTGTTCACCTCTGACCGGTTTCAAGAGCTCTTCTACCTTCCCAGTTCGGCTTGCTTAGTGTTACTCCTGCTTTCTACTGTACATGCACTCGATATTGTGTCACGCCTCATTGATTTTAATGTTTCAACATCTGTAAAAAAAAAAATTCTCGACTTTCTCCTGGATAAAAACCTGGAATCTTCTGTCTAGTTCCTCAGACATTTCTTTATAATTTTCTGCTGATAGATCCTCTTTTTCCTGTGTCAGTTACCTGGCGAATAGTTTAGGTTGTATGTCTGTTTCTGGGTGCTATGTTAGCTTTGATTTGTTAAATAACCTACCGTAAATAATATCACTGTATGATGCCGATGTAAAACTCAAACATTGAAATAAAAGATAAAATACAAAAATGCTAAGAAAAAACTTCGGATGTGGTCATACAAGTGGCTTGTTCAACGTCAACACAAGACTTTGACAAGTGAAGAACGTAAACATTGAACAGAGTAACAGTACAGCCTGGAGGGAGGCAGCCTTAGATGTCGCAAAAAGGAATAGCTGTGGCGGCTATGTTGTTTGCTAGCAGCAATAGCCTGGTTGATTAAACAAGGAAGCCTTCCCTCAAACCTTTCTGCGAGAATAGAACTAGAAATAGGTGACAGGTGTGTCACACTGGGTCAGTATTTCACTGGAAGTTCACACAAACTCCATCATATATTTACGGCTCCTATTACTGTTTCAGTTAGAGTATGCAACACCAGTATGAAGCCACCACCCGGTCAAGCATGTGTAGAAGCTCGAGAAAGTTCTGAAGCTTGCTGAGGGAAAATGCATAATATGAGGATGGATAAAAGCTGCTGTGTCCCATATTATTGAAACAAGAATTATGAAAGATTCATTAATACAAAGTACCCAGAGGTACTGAGAGGTGGAGGGGAGAGGTTGACACGAGACTCAAATGAACAAGCGGCGCAGATAAAGGTTCAACACTGGCGACCTACACCGATATTAAGAAATAATAGGGGGACCATTAGTACACTAAGAGAAAACACACTAAGTGTCCGAGGCCCAAGACTGTTCAGCAGCCTCCCACCAGGCATAAGGGGAATTACCAATATACCTCTGGCTGCCTTCAAGAGGGAGCTGGACAGATACCTAAAGTCAGTGCCGGATCAGCTGGGCTGTGGTTAGTACGTGGACTACGTGCGGCCAGCAGTAACAACCTAGTTGATCAGGCCCTGACCCACCGGGAGGCCTGGTCATGGACCGGGCGTTGTTCCCCGGAATACTCTCCAGGTAGACCAGTTTAAGGGTAATTACGAATGGAACGAGCTGAATGTGGAGGTTGTGGAAGGAAACTGTATACAAAGTTGAAATATGATCGTACACCACAAGAGGCTACCAACCAACACAACCAACAGATTGTGGGTTAAGAGGCTGGTCCAGGAGCTGAGAGTCGACTCCCCTCAGTCAGTTCCTGACCACCGTCTGTGGTGCTTATGTTGGACTGCGTACTGTTTGCATTAACAGCCTGATTGATGAGGCCATCAAGCAGAAGGCCCTGTTTGGGACCAGGCCGCAGGGGCGAGGACCCTTAATCAATTAAATGTAGACAGGTGGTAGCACCATATTGATAAGAGCATCCACACTTGCCTCACCTTCTGTGTCTGTCTTCTCGTTCCTCAGTTTCCTCTTTTCCCAACCCTCTGCTCCCTCCCATTTCCTACCTGACGGTCTTCCTTCATTGTCCCAGATTGCTGCAACGTCAGTCAATGAACAATGAATCCCTCCGCTGCAACTCATCACTCTTAGACGTCGTATAATCTCTGTCTCTCTCTCTCTCTCTCTCTCTCTCTCTCTCTCTGTCTGTCTGTCTGTCTCTCTCTCTCTCTCTCTCTCTCTCTCTCTCTGTCTCTCTCTCTCTCTCTCTCTCTCTCTCTCTCTCTCTCTCTCTCTCTCTCTCTCTCTCTCTCTGTCTCTCTCTCTCTCTCTCTCTCTCTCTCTGTCTCTCTCTCTCTCTCTCTCTCTCTCTCTCTCTCTCTCTCTGACCAAAATAAAAGAAATGCCCGGAAACGAAAACGGGGGTCATTTTGTCCTCCCATTTCCTTTATAACGAATGATGAGGTAATAAAAAATAGGTGTAATGGATTACAGCGTCAGACTAATGGGTGCAGGATCAGCGCACTGTGATTGGTTGATGGTATATTTGTTCTCGTGTTTTGATTGGTCACTGTCGTATTTGTGCTTGTGATTGGCTGATCGTGAGTTTGCTCTCAATTTTTATTACCCACTGACGCACCTGCTCACTTTTATTGTTTACATAGTTGTTTTCCATGTGCATTGGAGGTAGATGCTTTCGTTTTGCTTACTCATCTTTTAGCTTTTTTTTTATTAAATGGCTGATAGTGGTTGTTTTGATTATTTGTATTAATTAGTGAATGCTTAATTGTTTAAGTTATTAATTGACTAGGGGGGGAGGGGGGTCCGTCACTCAGACAAGCCCAGCTGCTCTAAAAAATACATATTTTGGAGGTTTTTCTCAATAATTGGTATATTGCGGTGATTTAGCCAGGGGTTCATGTTTTTGCTTCAAAACTGACTGAAACTTCATCTTGCTAAAATTAATATAATATAATTTTCATACATAAATTAGGTCAGCGTAAATTCATTTATTATCTAACGTGGAATACAATAATTTCGTGATATTTAAGCTGATTCTCGAGGAATTATTGCAAAAATAATTTTTACACTACGCTTTTGTGGGACAGTGATCGTAACTTTATAAACCAGGTCCACAACGCTGCTAAAAGAGCATGACAGTTGCAAGTGTTGTGATAATACTTGCACCCTATCTCTTGTTATACACAGTATCTGTTTTACATTAACTTCATAAAAACTTTCATGTGGATAAAAGGCAACTCTGCATTATCACTGGAGGTCTTTGTGTGTGTGTAAAGTTCTTTGTACGAGTCTTTGCTGGGGTCTGCCTTCAAGTTTACACATAAGACACCTTCAGTGTGAAATGGGAACTGCGGCACTTGGTGGAGTGTGAACCATTTCCGAGATAGGGCTGGCGGTGATCGCCCGCGGGGTTACTGAATACTGCTTGGAGGCGCTGGGGACTCTCGTGAAGCTTGCTTTCCTGGCTACCAGTGTTAAGTTGTGCTACTTTGAGCTAATCAGATTGCTTGCTCCAGTTTACAGGCTAAGAGCTGTTATCTTAGCTCAGTTCATTTCAAAGTCCAGTTCTCTTTGAGGTATACTACCACCCTATACATGTCACCCATAACAGTCGGATGACATTTAGTTACCTGTTCAATAGTGAACAGGGAGCAGCAGATGTCCAGGGAGATTTACGTATACATCTCAGCCAGCCCCTTAATGAGTTGTGAGCCTAGAGCTCTTCACTGAGCTATATAACATGGGTCTTGTTAAAATCCTAACCTTTCGAAAGGGAACGGCTAAATTACAGATGTTACATTGAGTGTTAATTAGCATTTATAAACGTTCTAACATTATTTGCTAATTACATCACTGTCAGCCAAGTGTGTACATGAGGCATGAAAATTACTGATATTACCAAGGAGCCAACATCACCTAATTAACAACATAAAGAGCACCTAGGTACCCATCTAGTCACAACATTGAGCTTTGTCATTCTCAGATCTCTCACATCAGAATTCTAAAGATAAGTGATCTCCTTTAGGCACTTTTACTCTAAAAATATTTTAAATTTACTGAAAATATTCTAATTAACAGGGTAAAGAAAAACTCACTTTCCCTAATAACTCCGCTTGGTTTGGGGTGTAGCCATTCAGCTTTTAGAACAAGAATGAAGTAGCATTAAGGTAGGCCTACTGGCTAGCCTTTCTCAGAATTTTTATTCATAATCATACTGTATGGTTTACAGAGGGGAAAAAACACTGTTCACTAACTCATAAGTTGGCGTAGCTGAGCTGGTTGTGTCCATGATCTTGAAGAATTATTAGAGTCAAGATCATTTTCTGTATTAGATTAACAAAGCTACTGGTTGGCGAAATGTCTCAGCAATAAAGATTCCCAAGTGTCACACAAATGTCATATTCATTTAGATGGAATGTGCTCATTGCCATAGCTTTGATCAATCTCAAGTTGAAACTGTTAATTGGGGCCTTCTTTGACATCGTCTACACCTGCCACACCACATTTCAGGTTCCAGTATGTAAGCTCCATCCAACTGCTTCAACTTGAGATTAATCAGAGCTATGGAAGTGAACACCTGTAACCTTGGTCGAGGAACCGAGTATCTCCAGAGGACTTCTCCACTTCTAACAAGGATAAAAGACTGAACATTTCAAGAGGACTTCTCCACTTCTAACAAGGATAAGAGACTGAACATCTCAAGAGGACTTCTCCACTTCTAACAAGGATAAAAGACTGAACATCTCAAGAGGACTTCTCCACTTCTAACAAGGATATGAGACTGAACATCTCAAGAGGACTTCTCCACTTCTAACAAGGATAAAAGACAACATTTCAAGAGGACTTCTCCACTTCTAACAAGGATAAGAGACTGAACATCTCAAGAGGACTTCTCCACTTCTAACTAGGATGAGGGACTGAACATCTAGAGAGGACTTCTCCAGTGCTTCAATTACCTCTGTATTCGACTGAAGAAGCCTTCGGCACAGGCGAAACATCTCGGCAATAAAGATACCTAAACATTACACACATGTTATTCATCAACTGGTGCAGTGGATGATGATTCACTCTGAAGTGGGAAAGCAGTCTGGGTCATTCAATGCAAGGATAGTGGCGGCTCGGTCCCCGATCAATCAGATTGTTAATATTCGCCAAGAAAGTTAAGAGAAGAACGGAGGTGTTGTGGGATGTAATCTGGTTGGTTTTCGTCACTACCCACCTTGGAAGGGGCTTGATAATAGCCACACGGGGAATGGGAATGTGAATGTTGTGTGAGAATGGGCGGGTAAGAGGTATGAGTGTTGCTGGCTGAAAATAAGGGATCAGGGTGGGGATTTTGCAGAGCTAGAGAGGCTTGGGAATGGGATCTGGTGTGGTGGTAGTGTGGGTGGTGGCAGTGAGGGTGGTAGTGGTGTGGGTAGTTGTAGTGTGGGAAGCCTTGGGTAGAGTGTCATTTGCTGGGGTTGAGTGCTGGTTAGACGATAGTAGAGGGCTGGGGTGGATGATGGTAGTATGCTGGGGTAGTGTTGTGTGCTGGGATTGTATAAACGAGGGAGAAAGTGTGTGTGTTACTCACCTAATTATGGTTGTAGGTGTCGATTCATAGCTCCTGGCCCCGCCTCTTCACTGGTCGCTACTAGGTCCACTCTCTCCCTGCTCCATGAGCTTTATCATACCTCTTCTTAAAGCTATGTATAGATCCTGCCTCCACTACATCACTCTCCAGATTGTTCCACTTCTTGACAACTCTTTGACTAAAGAAATACTTCCTAACATCCCTTTGACTCATTTGAGTTTTCAACTTCCAGTTGTGACCCCTTGTTGCTGTGTCCCATCTCTGAAACATTCTGTCCCTATCCACCTTGTCAGTTCCTCTCACAATTCTTCTCAGTATTTTATATGTTATGTCCCTATCCCTCCTGTCTTCCAGTGTTGTCAGGTTGAGTTCCCTTAATCTCTCCTCGTAGGACAAACTCCCCATCCCTCAGGTCCGGGACTTGTCTTGTTGCAAACCTTTGCACTTTCCTCTAATTTCTTGACATGTTTGACCAGGTGTGGGTTTCCAAACTGGTGCTGCATACTCCAGTATGTGCCTGACGTACACGGTGTACAGTGTCGTGAATGACTCCTTGTATATATATGTACTCACCTAATTGTGGTTGCAGGGGTCGAGACTCAGCTCCTGGCACCGCCTCTTCGCTGTCCGCTACTGGGTCTCTGCTCTCCCTGCTCCATGAGCTTTATCATACCTTGTCTTAAAACTATGTATGGTTCCTGCCTCCACTATATCTTTCTCTAGACTATTCCACTTCCTGACTACTCTGTGGCTGAAGAAATGCTTCCTAACATCCCTTTGACTCATCTGAGTCTTCAGCTTCCAGTTGTGTCCCCTTGTTTCTGTGTTCCCTCTCTGGAACATCCTGTCACTGTCTACCTTGTCAATTCCCCGCAGTATTTTGTATGTCGTTATCATGTCTCCTCTGACCCTTCTTTCCTCCAATGTGTGTACTCACCTAATTGTGGTTGCAGGGGTCGATACTCAGCTCCTGGCCCCGCCTCTTCGCTGTCTGCTACTGGGTCTCTGCTCTCCCTGCTCCATGAGCTTTATCATACCTTGTCTTAAAACTATGTATGGTTCCTGCCTCCACTATATCTTTCTCTAGTCCATTCCACTTCCTGACTACTCTGTGGCTGAAGAAATGTTTCCTGACATCCCTTTGACTCATCTGAGTCTTCAGCTTCCAGTTGTGTCCCCTTGTTTCTGTGTTCCCTCTCTGAAACAACCTGTCACTGTGTGTGTGTGTGTGTGTCTGTCTATAGGCGCGCTCGCGAGCAATGTTACATTCATTATCTCGGGGAGAGAATGTGTGTTTTGCAGGGTATTGTTGCCAGCTTGGTGCAGGAATTATCTGATCTTTACCATTATGGGAGTGCCACACCTGCCAGGAGAGACTGCCTCTCAATTAGCAAATTGGCAAGCATTCTCATTGGCTGGACCAGCGGCAGGTGTGGTGCTGTGTTAGTTAACGGTTGTTTAAGGTACTTGTCGATTGACACTTGACCTTTGTACTCGCCTAATTCTATTTGCAGAGGTCGAGTCTCAGCCTCTGACCACGCCTTTGCTAATGGCTACTGGTTTCACTCTCTCCTAGCTGCGTGAGTCCTATCATACCTGGTCTTAAAGATATGCATGGATTCTTTCTCTACCTCTTCGTTATCTAGCTCTTTCCACTTCCTGACCATTCTAAAGCTAAAGAAGTATTTTCTGACATCCCTTCGACTCATCTGAGTTTTTAACCCCCCAGCTGTGACCTCGTGTGCCTGAGGCCCCCTCTCAAATAGAATCTCCATGTCCACTCTGTCAGTTGCTCTGAGTTTTTTATTTGCCGTAATAATATTGCCTCTGGTTTTTCTGTCCTCTAGTGTCGTTAGGCTTAGTATCTTTAGCCTCTCCTCATAGTTTATAAGCTTATCGTGGGACTAGTTTCGTTGCAAATCTTTACACTTTTACTAGCTTCTTTACATTACCAGATGTGGGTTCCATATTATCGCTGTGTACATATGCAGTGTATAAGATCGTGAATGCCTCCTTGTTGATGTTTCTAAAAGCTACCCTTAAATTTGCCAGTCTCGTGGTATACGCACGCATAATGTTATACTTATTACCCGAAGTGCAGATTAAATGGCTGGTTTGCCAGTTGCTTCAGTGATCAGTGGAGTGGTTAATGGAATTAAGATATCGGAGACTTTCAGCGTATGTTGAATACTGTAGATTTTTGGTTAAGTTGTTGATTAGTTTTCTTGTAGGACTAAATGGTTATAACTATGACCACAATTTTTAAACGGGTGGACCGGTAAGCCAGCGGAAGGCCTCAGTCAGATGACCAAAAGCTCCAACGCGAGTCATCTAAGACCCACTTCAGAAAACACTTGTCCTGTTTCCTGACAAACATTATCTTTCCTAACCTTATAGAAGGAACATAAAGAATTAATTAATAGTGGCACATTTAATAGATTGAGATTTGGTTCCTAGCTAAGGTGCTCAGAGAACAGTTTGGCTGGAGTAACCTTAAAGGTGTGTTGTAGTTAGTGGCAAGCTATATATCAGTTCAGGAGCTGGACTCTAAGTTACTTATTGTGCAGTGTCTCATCTAATATACTCTACGTTAATTACATGGATTTATATAGTCTTTGTACTGGCTCAAGTGTGTATAAATGGTTTACAAAACTGACAAGATGATAAATAAGACACTTGTACAACATTTGATGAGAGATGATGTGAAGCAGTGCTGCACCTCATCCCTCATCACTATATAAGCCCCATCTCTAGGCTGAGGGACTGATTACCTCATCTTGCACATTTCTCTGCATTGGACTGAAGAAGCCACTGGGTGGCGAAACGTTTCCAGAATAAAGATTCCCAAATGTTGCACAAGTGTTTTATTTATCACTGGTTCAGGTCACTAAATTTACAGTTATTATGTTTCAAGACTGCATCTGACCTCATCCATCACATGTTCCTCAAAGGCTCACCAGAAAAGAAAGTACTGCAGCCTGGTAGTCTGTAAACACCTCATTTGATAATCCGCCTTAACCTAGAATATGTACTTCTATTGTTGCTTGTCTCCCTCCATGATGTGTGTAAGAGCACCAAAGCGCCCAAGTGTGTCAGTTGCTTTTTATATTGCTGTCTAGTGAGTTTTTTTTACCATACATTATTATGTAACAGTGAACACTACTTGTTTATTAAGCATTGAAAACAATTTTGATTGGTTTTATCTTCAGTGTACTAATTTTACTGTTTACCTTTGTTTTTAAATAATCTTCAATAAAGGGTAGTCTGTCCTCCAGCAACCAGCTCTTTAATTAAGACAGTTAGGGCAGTCACTTTTATACCACTTATCCTTCTTGCATTTCACCATGCTTCAAATTTCATGTATTTTAAAGTATTTTTTATTCTACGTTTGGTTAGGTTCAGTTAACCTACATTTCTGTATAACCCGAAAATAGCTAAAAAAAAAAAGGACGGGTGGTGTGCGTCTGGCAGCGCGAGCGAACATGGAAATTTCGAGGATGACTTTTCACATGGACGGTAAAAATGTGTAGGAGGTGTGGCCTCCTGAGAGTTTACTGGACGCACTTCTCCAGATTTATTTAATCCCCGCCGAACACTGCAGGTTGTTTCGTTTCCTATTTATTGCAACGTGAGCACAATAATGCTTGTGGTGTCCCATCTTCAGTGCACTATTTGTATTTGTAATTTTCTTCAGGATGTGACCCACTGTAGTCGACTAGCACACTAACACCTATTTACTGCTGAAAGAATAGTGCTACCTAGTGTAGAAAGACTTACCATTAAATCTTGTCGTGCTCGGAAGTCGAACCTGGTAATTTCCGGCTGTGCACCGACTGCTCCTGGTCCCCGAGCCTCTCTCTAGCCGGGTGTGTACTCCGCCTCCTGGTCCCCAAGCCTCTCTCTAGCCGGGTGTGTACTCCGCCGCCTCGCAATTTGCCGCCTCCAAAATTTATCCATTCCTAGCTTCGTGTGCCCTTTTGTACCTACTCTTAAAACTGTATGTCGCGTACCTCTTCTTCGTCGAGGTTTTCCATTTCCTGCCAACCCTGAGGCTGAAGAAATATTTCCTGACATCCTTTTTATCATCCGTGTCTCTTAACTTCCATCTGTTTCTATGTACCTCTTTCTACGCCTATCAAACAGCCCTGTCAAATCCTCTGAGTATTTTTATGTCGTTATGTCTTCTTTCTCTCTCTCTCTCTCTCTCTCTCTCTCTCTCTCTCTCTCTCTCTCTCTCTCTCTCTCTCTCTCTCTCTCTCTCTCTCTCTCTGTATACTCACCTAATTGTGGTTGCAGGGGTCGAGTCATAGCTCCTGGCCCCGCCTCTTCACTAGGTCCACTTTCTTCCTGCTCCATGAGCTTTATCATACATCTTCTTAAAGCACTGCCTCCAGTACCTCACTTTCCAGACTATTCCACTTCCTGACAGCTCTATGATTGAAGAAATACTTCCTAACATCCCTGTGGCTCATCTGAGTCTTCAGTCCTTGTTGCTGTGTCCCATCTCTGGAACATCCTGTCTCTGTCCATCTTGTCAATTCCTCTCAGTATTTTATATCATGATGTCCCCCCTGTCCCTCCTGTCCCCCAGTGTCGTCAGGTCGAGTTCTCTAATCTCTCCTCGTAGGACATGCCCCTCAGCTCCGGGACTAGTCTCGTTACACACCTTTCTACTTTCTCTAGTTTCCAGACTTGCTTGGCCAGGTGTGTGTGTGTGTGTTTGTATTTATGGTTGCAGGGGTCGAGTCTCAGTCCTGGTCATTCTTCTTTAGTTGCCACTTGCTGGGTTTACTTCCTCCTAGCCTAGTGGGCCCCTGTCATACCCTTTCTTAAAACTATGTATGGAATCTACCTCCACTACTTATTTGTCCAGGTCATTCCACTTCCTAACCACTTTCAGAATTAAATATTTCCTGACATCTCTGCGTCTTTAACTTTCAATCTTGTTTTCGTGTATCCATTTTCAGAGAGAGAGAGAGAGAGAGAGAGAGAGAGAGAGAGAGAGAGGGAGGAGAAAATAAGAGAATGTCCATGGAAAGAATAGGGAAAAGAGAGTGAGGATGGAAGGAAGAGGGAAAGAGTGAGGGTGAGAGGGAGGTGGGGGGAAGAGAGTGAGGGTGGAAGTGGTAGGCTGAACCTAATCCTGATCGTACTTTTAACCAGACATTCAGAGTCATTTCATTAAATCGCACAGGGGCCTGATTGTACAGTGAGCTACACTATCAAAGTTCACCATGGTCGTGCAGTGGGCTACACTATTAAAGCTTACCCTCCTCAGCTTTGTCCTCTCAGGATTATCTGTAAAGCTTTTATTCTTTTGTTTAATCTGGCTCTGCGATTTCTTATAATGTTTTTGGTGTATATAGGTGACTTTGGAAGAGCAGGAGTACTGAATAATAATCAGAACACTGAGCTTCTTTTGGATAGTCTGCCAGAGATATATAGAACATGGGAAGAAAATACAATTGCAGGAATACGAAGCCAACAAACTCAAGCGGCCACTTCCTCAGAGCTGGAATGTGGAATAGAAACCAAAAATAATGTTCAGAATATTCAAATTACAGCAAATGACTCGGATATGAGTAGAGACCCACTGGGAGAAGTACATGCAACTGGAACAGCATTCTCCACAGCCTCCAGCCCTAGTACTGATTCGGCTACAGACCCTAATACAGACTCCGTACGGACTTGGCTACAAACTACCATAGCCACCATTAGAGATTTAGTAGCACGGGAGTCAGCTATAATGAAAGCAACCGAAATAGTCCCGAACCCGGACACAATAAAACAGGGAACAGGGCCATCACAAAAATCAAGTGTGTCTGCACTATGCCTGGGGAATTTTCAAATATGGACCAACTGGAAAAATAAATATGACCTCCCTAGGAAATGAGACACTTGTGCAACATATGGGAATCTTTTTTGAAGAAACGTTTCGCCACACAGTGGCTTCATCAGTCCAATACAAAGCAGAAAAGTGTAAGGAGAGGAGAGTTTGAGGTAATCAGTCCCTCTGTAATCGATGTGTTTAGTCCATCAATCTTGTAGATACTGTAGTACCTTTTACAAGATTGATGAACTGAACACATCGATTCCAGGCTGAGGGACTGATTACATCAAACTCCTCCTCTCCTTACACTTTTCTGCTTTGTATTGGACTGATGAAGCCACTGTGTGGCGAAACGTTTCTTCAGAAAAGATTCCCATATGTTGTATAAGTGTCTGAATCTTCAACTTGTCGGTTTTAAATCATTTATCATATCCCTAGGAAATGCCGTACTTTTTTGAGAAGAGGAGTATGTCATTCCAAGACCTGCACAACCACTCTAAAATGTGACTCAACTAATGAGAGATGTTGCTTTGGTGTAAATTGCCCGGCGTTCCATGTGAAGGGAAAAATAAAAAGGCACAATACCGTGTGTGGAACAGTATACATATAACCCTCACAATACACACATAATCCGCACAATACACACACAACCCGCACAATACACACAACCCGCACAATACACACACAACCCGCACAATACACACATAATCCGCACATAGGAGACTGAAACTTATACTAGGTAAAAGGACACAAGTGCAACTAATGTGACATGGTCGGTAATTCTACCAACATTAATACAATGAAACTTTTGACGACGTTCCGGTCCGATTGGGACCATTACCGGGCGCATAAGGCAACATGAACATGAAATTGAACATAGTAATTACAACCATAGAGGAAGCAGTGGTTTTTCAGTGCCAGGAAACGAAACTGAATGGCAAGAAAAAGCCACCACCTATTAACCATCCTGGACTGGAAACGAAACCATTGTAAACAAAGCCAGTGGCGGGCTCAATAGAGCCACAGATATTGAAGCCAACAAAAAAGCCCGCAGCACAGCGACAAACAACATATTTGTTTTTGCGAACTCTCAGGTTCTCCAACCTAGCAACAACAAAATACTGTTCATCAGTGGTCTCCTCACTGAGTCGAATGCAGTGCTTGCAGCCTTTACGGAAACCCACGTGAGAGGCTACTTTGACAGTGAAATATGGATTCCTGGGTACAATCTATTCACATGCGACCAGATAAATAGACAAGTTGGGGTTCTGGATGTTAAGGTCTCTCTTGTGCACCGAGTTATTTAATACCACGAATAATTTCGACGCTCTGGTGCTTTAAATTGAAAATCTAAATCCAGTTATTGTAACGATGTTTAAATCATCAGATGCAATTTCCAGCAGTTCAAAGAAAAACTATTAAAAATTGAGCACTGTCTTGACCTACCAAGCCCAGCCCCAAATATACTATTGACTTGAAATTTCAGTTTAAGACACCTAAAATGGAAGAATGTAGAAAAGACTGTAATAGCAGAAAGAATCCAAGGAGCTATTTTAGATGTCTTACACAACTGAAGTACTAAGACTGCAACAAATTCACCTTATGCCAGCAAATAGCAGAACCGACGAGACTACAAAATACGTTAGACCATATATTCACTAATAATGAAGACATGGTTCAGAACATTATTGTGTTGAAGTCAGTGAAGTAAGACCACAACCTAATAGAAGTATAAACATGCATACCCACTTGTCATATTCAGAAAAAACACTCTTAACCACGAAGGTATGTTTAACAAATTTAGCATTAGCAACAAGAACACCAACTGAGAGCTAATAAATCGTGAACTTGTTGAAATACGCTGGGAAGACAAAATGATAAACAGTGACCTAAACCAGTATATGGAAAGGATGATCTCAGTGGCACTAGAAGTATGTTCCAGACACACATCGTTACAAAGGAGGAAAATGTACAGGTTGGAAAGAGAGAGGCGTGCCATCTGTAGGAGAAGATGGCGAATAACAAGACCATTAGGAAACGTTGAGAGGGAGCTAAAAGCTATAAGTGAACTTGAGAGAAATCCAGAATACTTATATGCAAAATTCAGGTCAAAAACAATATATGCACCAAAACCTGTCTAATCAGGAACTGTTTTGAGGAATTTGTCGAGTTCCCTGTAGAAAACAGCCAGGGGTTTGTTTGTTAACTTTCCCCTTATACATGAAGGGAGGGTGTTGAAAAGTCGTGATCCCTTAATACTAATTAAGTTCTCTCTCACCGTACTCTATGCTCCCCTGCTTTTCATTGGGGGTATCCTACACCGTCTCCTTAGCCTCTTGTGTTCCCAACAACCACGACCACTACCCCAACCAACCAACCCCCCACTACCCAACAACCAACCCCCCCACTACCCAACAACCACCACCACTATAGGTATTTCAGGTACACCCGGTAATTTAGGCGCTTCACTGAGTTTTGTGAAGGTTTCCTGTACATTCTCCTTAGAGGGGTCCGTTAGTAAACAACAATATATCCAATATGTATATTTTTATGTCGGAAATTATGTGACACGACATATTTAATGTGCAGATGT
Source organism: Cherax destructor (assembly GCA_009830355.1). NCBI lineage: Eukaryota > Metazoa > Arthropoda > Malacostraca > Decapoda > Parastacidae > Cherax > Cherax destructor. Next base: position 94,962 of record WNWK01003747.1, read on the forward strand.
ACCTTTCGACCAACTTTCGATTCCAAACATTTTTTATTTAGTTCAGCATAAAAGTGCACTCTATAGTCAAATAAAAACATTATTGTTGTTGCCCTCAGCAAATAAATACTCTTAAAAATTTCACAATTGTTAGGACAACCCTGGCCATGGTTATAACTATTACACTTGCTTTTCTGTGTTTTTTTTTTTTGTGAATTAAATGTTTTGATTTAATATACAGTTTTGTGTAAAATATTATGAGTTGCCCTTGTTGTTTACAGGTGAGTTTGAGTGAGACGATTGGAGAGTTGGTGACCCAGGTAAGTACTCTAAACAAGTTTTGGTTAGTATGAGAGAGTCAGGGCTTTACGATTCATGGTGAGCAGAGTGAACTTGAATTTCGTAGTTTGGTTATAAGGGATATATCCCCACTTCAGAAAGGTGACACCAAAACAGTCTCAACAAAATAGCACTGAGGTCCCACATTATCAAATCTTTCAAAGAATTCAGAGAGTCAATATTGTTAAAAACACGGAATCACAAGAGTTGCACAACCTACTGCCAGCGTGAGGCCGCTCCTGCCTTCTTCATCGTTTGCCTTTAACGAAATAGTCTTGGATGCCCTGGAAGACGAACAAACAATGCACAAATACACAGACTTTGCAAAAGCCTTCTGACCATGGTGTAATAGTGCACAAAATGGATGTAAAAGCGAGAACTGGAATAGTGGGCAGATAGATTTTTATTTTTGTAACAAATAGGACCCAAAGAGGAGTAATAGGCAAAGTAAAATCAGGGACTGTGACAGTGAAAATTATTTTCCTCGAAGTAAAGTTCTCGATCCAGTTCTTGTGTTATTTTCATATTCGACATCGACGGTAACATAAATCATAGCACTTTATCATACTTTGTACGCGATACTAGAATTTGTATGGGAGTGACATCCATTGAATACAACACATATAAAAGCTGATAATAAACACGTGTCTCAGTGGGTCACACACAATTTGATAGACTGGACAATTGAAACCTTCAGAACAAGAGATGATTGAGTAATTTGTTCTCTCCATAACAGAATATAGCTGTACACAAACAGCTTTTTTATGGCAGTCAAAATTGCTAAATTTGAAAAAAATATACGAAGAACTTTCACGACCTGTATAAACTCATATGAAGAAACACATAATAATTTACACTTGAAAAATTCTAGAGGAATTTTTCTCAAATCTGCACTCCAGAATCATTCCTTGTGAGAGCAAGAAGCTTGGCACACGGTGCAAAATACCTCAGTGAAAAGCACGGACGCAGCGAGTACTCTGAGATGAATCAATAAGTGTATAGGGTCCAAGACTTTCCAACACTTCACACTTACGTGGAATTATTAACATACCCCTAACTGTCTTCGAGAAGAAACCTGGTGAGTTTAGAGTCTAGATAGTGTCCTGTGTGCGGATAGCACCAGCAGCCTGATCAGGCCAAACAGGAGGCCAGACTGCTGGGGCAGTCACACCAGAATCAACTACAAATATGCATGTATATATGTTAATTTGCTGGTAATTTTAAAAGGCAGATGATGTCCTCTGAGTCTGTGTATACACTGTCCTTATGAACGTTCTGTGAGGCAATGTGTACAATGTCCTCATAAACGTTTTGTGAGGCTATGTATACACTGTCCTTATGAACGTTCTGTGAGGCCCTGTATACACTGTCCTCATGAACGTTCTATGAGGATATGCATACACTGTCCTCATGAACGTTCTGTGGAACTATGTATACATTGTCCTCATGGACGTTTTGTAAGACTGTGTATACGATGACATGAAAGTTTTATGGGAATGTATTCAATGTCATTATGAACGTTTTATGAGACTGTGTATGTAGTGTATACATGAAGTGTGCAAATAAAGGAACAAGTTGTAATAACGAGGGAAATTCTCCCCTGAGACAGACACACAGACAGACAGACAGACACAGACAGACAGACACACTAACAGACAGACACAGACACAAATAGACAGACAGACAGACACACTAACAGACAGACAGACACAGACACAAATAGACACACACACACACACACACGAGACAAATTAATCATACTGCTGAGTGTAATATAAGTGCCACCTAAAGTGTGTAGGCGAGTGTGAAGGTTGGAAGGGTGAGCCATGTCAAGTGTGTGTTGCTCCTGCCTTGGAGAGCCACCTTCAACTACCTTCAAGGAGATGATTAAGGTCACAAGTTGGTAAGTCTGGGCAGGTGAGTCTGAGGGCTGTCGTCCAGACAAGCGATTATTTTCCCCTCTCCTCCTCAAAAGTTCCCTAACCTTAACAACTTTGTGTGTTGTCGTGCTGGGGTGCACGTCTCCTGCTGTGCTGATGTGCACGTCTCTTGCTGTGCTAGGGTGCACGTTTCCTGTTGTGCTGGGGTGCACGTCTCCTGCTGTGCTGGTGTGCACGTATCTTGCTGTGCTAGGGTGCACGTCTCCTGTTGTGCTGGGGTGCACGTCTCCTGTTGTGCTGGGGTGCACGTCTCTTGCTGTGCTAGGGTGCACGTTTCCTGTTGTGCTGGGGTGCACGTTTCCTGTTGTGCTAGGGTGTACGTCTCCTGCTGTGGTGTGCACGTCTCTTGCTCTGATGGTGTGCACGTATCCTGCCGTGCTGGGATTGCATGTCTCTTGTGCTAAGGGAGGGGGGGTCAGTTGACGGTGGGTTGAAGTGTACGAAAGGAGTAGCTGGAGAGATTGAAAGATGGGAATATTGAAAATCAGTAAGTAGGGTAGACTGAGAAGGATATGTTGGGGAGGAAGCGTGAAGCCAGGTTGTTGGTGTGTTGTAAAAAGTCTCTTCCAGCTGTATTATCCAGACCAGAACAACTGTCAACGGCAATAGTAAAAATAGAATTGTGTAGCCGCATTAAAGTTAACTGTAATCTAATAACGCATTCAAGAAATTTTGATTATATATACTGCAAAATATTGGTTATTTTGTAAAACGCTAAATATTGTATAATAACTTCAAGAAAAATAATTCAGAAGGCCGCAGGTTGCCCCCCCTGGGTCACTCTAGCTCACGTGCCTTGGTCAGTTTCCAGAGGGAAGTTATACTGAGGAATAAAATAAATATCTGTACATTACTATAAATTTTGTCGTAAAGACAAGATGTACCGTTGTCTTATTATATAATTTAAGGTAAGTGGTTTACTATTATAAGATAAATTACACATGACAAACAGTGGTAAACAGTAAAACAGTGTTGATGACAATGTTTTGTAAATCGAAAGTTACTAGGAACAAGAACAGCGAAAAGACGGAAAAATATGAAATGGGTGAACTGACAGTAAAGAAAAGAAAAAAAATAGATGAGTTAACACAAAACAGTGACCTTTAAATTCAGAAAAAATTATGCCTGAGTTAGTGGCCATTCGAAATAAAAAAGGGAAATGGAGCAAACTGTAGCGAAACAGGATGCAGTAAACTAAACAATAAAAATTTAGACTAGGTGGATTCTCGCAAAGACCAGGCAGTCTACCTGGAGTTGATATCAAAGGTTACTGCCCTTTCCCCCCTCTCTACCAGGTCCCAGACCAGACCTTTCGGTTGCTAGCCTGGTCGACCAGTCTGTTGGCGCCAGTTGCACGCAGTCCAACTTATACAGAGCAGCCTGGTTGATTAGAAACTGACTGGAGGAACTTAAGTTCCCTCTTGAAGGCAGCTAGGAGTTTGTTGGTGATTCCTTTTATGAACGAAGGAAGCGTATGTAGTGGAAAGTCTTGGTTACCTTACACTTATTAAATTCTCTCCAAGCTTTGTACTTGAGACATATTGCGCCGTCTGCCAAGTCTCTTGCTTTCATACGTAGTGATTTCAGTGTTCAGGTTTGGGACCAATCCCTCCAAAATTTCCCGGGTGTAGATTATGATGTATCTTTTCCTCTTATGTTCCAATGAGTACAGTTCAAACTACTTCAAGTGTTCCCAGTAATTCAGATGTTTGGCTGAATTTATACGAGAAGTATTGTTCTCTGGACGCTTTCCAGATCCGCAATTTCTCCTGCCTAGAAGAGGGGTTGTTATACAGCAATATTCCAGCCTGGAGAGAATAAGTGACTTGAAGGGACTCATCACTGGCTGAGTATCTCTTGTATTGAATGTTCTAGTTATCCAGACAGTCATTTTCCTTTATGTTGTGTTGTGATTAAAATCGTTACTAGCCTTAAATGCAAGATCCTCAGACATTCACACCCAAGTCGAATACAAGCTATTATAACACTGAAGACAGTGGAAGGTATTCGACACTAATGATGTTTAAGTGTTGTCCCCATGTGTCTTAACTCTGGCCACGAGTAACAATGGCCTCAAATAATTTATCGATCTTAAAACATAAAGGTGGTAAGAAAATCATTGCGAGAGTCTTGTTAATGCTTTTTTTATCTCCTTTGATTCAAAATCATCATCATTCTCATCATCTTCAGTCATGTTTTTGTCTGCACCTACGCTCTCACCTTCACGGGGCTTTATAAATCTGAGACTCATTCATTGGAGAAGCGAAGCACAGTGACCCGCCCACCAGGGTGCGCTGGTGGTAAAAAATCCAACTTCAATTTACACCGCTTTGTCCGTGCAGGATGTGATCCGTTTTGTCCGTGGTGGGTGTGACTGTGATCTGCTTTATCTGTGGTGGGTGTGATCTGCTGTATCCGTGGTGGGTGTAATCTGCTTTCCTGCCTCCCTCCACTCGTTGTGGCTTCCTGATGGAAGGCGGGATATACTGGGGTACTGGAAGTTCCTACCAGGATATGTGGAGTACTGGGTGATCCTATTGGGGATATACGTGGGGTACGAGATGTTCCTGTCAGCATATACGCAGAGTACAACTCTTACTGCTGGGATATACTTGATGTGCTGGGTTTGCTCCTGTGAAGGGGGATATATGTGGGATGAAGGAGGGTGTTCTCACTGTCATACCTAGGAAGGGGGTGGGAGCTGCCTCTTCACATCCTAGTACAAAACTTTCACCTGTAAATCTCCGTTTAAAAAGTATAGAAATTTTAGAAAACTTGTAGTGTGGGAAATATGCCAGTATATGAGGTAATACATCTTTATTACTCTAATAATGAAAGTATAGGAAATAAACAATTAATGGAACATTATCTCTTAGCCAGTGTTAGTAGGAGGATAATCGGGGTAATATAATATTATATCTTATTTTTTTACAATTATTTATTATAGCACTATGGGAATAGGTTTCATTATTCTGACGAACAGCACACTTGCAATAAAGTCTCTGCCAAGTCATTCAGCACCGGTTTCAGAAGTAGATTTACTTTCTGAAATAGCTTGCAAGACCTCCGGCCAAGGCTTGGTTTGTTCTGAGTCTCCGGCCAGCTTTGCTAATGCCTGTTATCTGCGTGAGTTTTGTCTCTGTGAGTGCTGTAATGTCTGAGGATACCTCCACGTTTCGTTCGTGCCACTCATCACACTTATTTGTTATTTCATCTTCACTGGTGTATCATATTGTCAGCTTCCTTTCCATTACTGTGTTTCGTTCCATGGGATGCTGAATTCCTTGCCCTTGCACAGATACGATATCCTTCGTTTAAATTCAGGGTGGATAAAAGGATGGATATGGGTCATTCTAACAAGGGTTAAAGGTGGAGGTGAGGGTTTTGAAAGATAAAGGGCTGAGCATCCATCAGGCATATGTGAGCCTGTTAAACTGACTAAGTGGCTTTTAGGATTTGAAGTGGTGGTGTAGTGTGGACAAAATAAAATACGTGAAGGGATTCAGGGAAACCTGTTTGGCTGACTTGAGTCGTGTAGGTGGAAGCTACAGTGACTGCGTCTCTGAAGGAAGGGTGGGGATGCTGCAGTTTGTTCTGAGGGTCATTTGACCTGTGATGTCTGCTCATTTCTGGCAAGACAGCCATTGAATGTATGATAGTTAATGTGTTTCCTTAGTGGGAAATGACCGATGTAAACAAAATAATTACCAATGGTTTTAAAATGTTCAGCACTTACTTCCTCCTTTAGTAAATGATTCCATTATTCTACCAGTTTGTGAAGAACTTATACCTAATGAGAATGATTGGACCTGCGAAGGTATTAGTACACTTAATTAACGATGTTTTGCCCAGGTTTGAGCTCAATACTGAGCGAAACGTTGTCAAAGTATTGTTCTATATTATATGTTCATACCCACTTGTTTGCTTGATGTCGCAGGACGTTCCTTGTAGATAGACACTGTTAGCAGAGAAAATCTTCATTATAATATAGTGTTCCTTGCTGAAAGTGTCTGCGAAATTACCACCTGCCTAGTAACATGGGCCAGTAGGCCTCCCGCAGTGCTCCTCTAGTCTTAGTTTGTAGTTTCTCTTACTCTATCCTCGCCCTCATTCATTGTTGCAACGGTAACTAAAACACACACACACACACACACACACACACACACACACACACACACACACACACACACACACACACACACTCTCTCTCTCTCTCTCTCTCTCTCTCACACACACACACACACACACTTTCACACTCACTTTTCTGTTAGTGATTTTGGGAATTATTTGTTTTCCCCAGGGCACGGTCTCAGACCAGTCTTCACGGGTTGGAAAATAAGTGTTACAGGATTCAGTTTTTTTTTAATAAGCACATGGGTATATAAAGATAACCTTATTCTGAAAGTAAGTAGATGAATGTAACATTTACCTATCACATTGCGCTTGACACAAAAAAGTAATCCAGCCATATTGCAAAAAAATCTTAGCAGGTTTCCAATTCACTGTCATTGGATCTTATATACTGTTACTTCAACCATCAGCTTCTTAATTTATGAACAAATTTATTTTCAGTATTCCTACACTGCGCATAATGTAAAGTTATGGGTTCTTGTTTACTCGTCCACCTAATTTTAGTTTTATATATAGTAATGATATGTGGTGTCCTTCAGTGAGGACACTCATAATGTTGTTTATCTGTGGTTCATCACAAGTGGATTCCAGGGGTCATCGCCCCTTGTGCTGGGTCCCTGAGCAGATGCCTCCTGTTGGATCAGGGAGCAGAGGCCTCCTGTTGGATTCCTGAGCAGAGGCCTCCTGTTGGATCCCTGAGCAGAGGTCTCCTGTTGGATCCCTGAGCAGAGGCCTCCTGTTGGATCCCTGAGCAGAGGCCTCCTGTTGGATCCCTGAGCAGAGGCCTCCTGTTGGATCCCTGAGCAGAGGCCTCCTGCTGGGGCCCTAAGCAGAGGCCTCCTGCTGGGTCCCTAAGCAGAGGCCTCCTGCTGGGTCCCTGAGCAGAGGCCTCCTGCTGGGTCCCTGAGCAGAGGCCTCCTGCTGGGTCCCTGAGCAGAGGCCTCCTGCTGGGTCCCTGAGCAGAGGCCTCCTGCTTTATGGTCTCATTAATAAGGCTGATGATACTAGACAAACAAGGATTTTTATTTATAATTCATAATTCGTGTTCTACAATCCATTTTGTCTCTCCGTTGAGCTTTTGTTTGTAAACCTGTGTTTTTATGGTGAAGATATTGTACTACAGTGGTCTGATATGTCATAAAATAATGATCCACGAATATTGCTATTTTTTCATCGATTCACTGGCTTCTTTTGTAAACAATGAGCTGCTTTATTTTTTTTCATAAAAAAAAGTGTGCGCACTTATCTATTTGTAGTTGCTAGGGTCGAGTCTCAGCTCCTGATCCCGCCTCTTCACTGACCGTTACAGTATTTTGCCTTTCCTGTCTGCGTGAGCCCTATCATACTTCTTTATAAACTATGTATGGATTCTATCTCTGCCATTTCATTGTCTAGGTCGTTCCACTTCATTACAGCTCTAATACTAAAGAAGTATTTCCTAATATCTCCTTGACTCATCCGTGTTTTAAACTTCCAGCTGTGCCCTCGTGTACCTGAGACCCTCTTTTTCAAACAGACTTACTTACCCTGTCCGTCTTTTCAGTTTCTCATAGTATTTTGTACGTCGTAATCGTGTCACCCCTGGTCCTTCTCTCCTTTAATGCCATCAGATTTGGTCATTTTAGCCTTTCCTCATAGCTCCGGGATTAGTCTGGTTCCAAACCTTTCCACTTTCCGGCTTCTTAATAGATGTGGATTCTATACTGGTGTTGCGTATACCAAAATGGGCCTGACAGATGCCGTATATAGTGTTGTGAGTGACTCCTTGGTGGGTGGGTGGTGTGTACTTTCCTATATGTGCTCGATGACCATTGTAGGTTTAGCTATTGGTTTTTGATTACAATAATAATAATAATATATGTTGTTGCAGGGGTTTGCGTGCATCCGTGTGTGTTCATGTATGTACGTGTGTATGTGTGGGCTATGGTGCTAATAAAAGTTGTTTTAGTTGTGTGTTAAGCAGTAGGTCAGCACATTAACTAGATGAGACACCAACACCGTCCTTGCACACAACCAACCACGCCTCTAAATGGATTAAACATTTTTTTCTTTTGTGCTGAGGGCGCAGAAGCCGTACACAGACAAGTTCAGTTACTCATCACCGGTGGCAGGAAGTGTGTGCATGTAGCATATGTACTCACCTAGTTGTACTCACCTAATTGTGTTTGCATGGGTCCAGGTACAGCTCCTGGCCCCGCCTCTTAACTCTTATCGACCAGTTTCATTGATTTCTGGTCTGAAAGACCCGAGTATATCTACTCTTGAAAGTGTGTGTATTGTTTATCTGCACCACCTGTTCATCTAGTGCATTATAATGCACTTACACCACAAGACTTAAGAATAGTACTTCCTAACGTCCCTAGTGTGCGTGTCTGTGTGAACAGGAGTAACCTGCTGAATACAGTGATCTGGTACAGTGTTGCCTCTCCTCTTCCTCTTTTCTGGATGTTCTATTTTATATATGAATGAAGCGCTAACTCTTATGGGTCTTACAGCCCAAGGATCAGTGGAGACTTTATCCTCCGTCCGTGAAACGCACGAGACGCTCGCTACCTCGTTGTACTTTGTCCATGTGCTACTGTTTTCTGATTGTGACTGCTTTTTTAAATAGTGGTGTGTTGTGTTTTAGTTGCATAGTTGTGCTTGTAGAATCGATGCATAGCTCCTGGCCCCGCTTAACTACTTTCGACAGGCTGTGTGATAACTGGCGTACAGAATCCCATCATATCTGTTGTGCTGTGTTGTTGTATTTTGTTTTTTATCGATGATGTGCAGACAGTGGAGGCTGTTTTACCAATGGTCCGTCAGTGTGTACTGAGGACATACATTGTTGCGTATGCTGCAACAGAGGAAAGATAGACTTAGCCGAGAGATCACTGAAATAGAGCAAAAGTTTAGGATGTCATACCTAACAGAAGAAGTACAAAGGGCCATACAGGATATTGTAAGAAACACAAAATATTTATATTCCTATCCAAAATTCAAACTAAGAACTACCTGTAGAATTGGGCCATTATTGAGAGGAGATTCGTATACTGACGATGAACAGGAAATGAGTGAAATCCTAAAAGAACAGTTTGAGTCGGTGTTCAGCAACCCACTAAATGACAGAAAGGTAGAAAATGCAGAAATATTTTTCACTCCAGCAGAAGGCCGCGCAGACCACCTAACTGACATTAGTACAAATCCCATAGATTTCGAAAAAGAAATGGACAACATGCCCACTCACTCAGCACCTAGACCAAATTCATGGAATGCTCTATTTATAAAGAAGTGCAAAGTACCACTAGCACGAGCCCTCAGTATTCTTTGGAGAAAGAGCTTACATCTTGGTGAAATACCGGAGGCCTTAAAGAGTGCAGACATAGCTTCTCTGCATAAGGGAGGTAGTAAAGCACTAGCTAAAAATTACAGACCAGTAGCCCTCACTTCTCACATCATAAAAATCTTTGAAAGAGTGATGAGACGGCAGATTACAAATTTCATGGACCAGCACAACCAGCATGGTTTTAGAGCGGGACGATCATGCCTGTCACAGCTGCTGAACCATTATGACAGAATTACGGAGGCATTGGAAGAAGACCAAAACGCAGATGTGATTTACACAGATTTTGCAAAGGCGTTTTACAAATGCGATCATGGAGTGATAGCGCACAAAATGAGGGCCATGGGCATTACTGGGAAGGTAGGCAGATGGATTTTCGGGTTCCTAACACACAGAATACAAAAAGTAGTAGTAAACAGAGCAAGATCCAACATCAGCGAGGTCAAAAGCTCATTGCCCCAAGGCACTGTCCTGGCACCTCTGCTGTTTCTCATCCTCATAGCAGACATAGATAAAAACACCCGTCACACTTTTGTATCATCATTTGCAGATGACACTAAAATAAGCATGAAAGTCACTACGGTAGAAGACACTTAAAAATTACAGGAAGACATAAGCAGAGTTTTCCAGTGGGCAGTGGAGAACAACATGACGTTCAATGGTAATAAGTTCCAGCTGCTTAGGTATGGAAAGAATGAAGAACTCAAAAGGAACACTATATACAAAACTCAAGAGGGTCACCAAATAGAACGAAAGGAACACGTAAAAGACCTGAGAATAATTATGTAGAAGACTTCAAGAGGAAACTGGACAAGTATCTTCACCAGGTGCCTCATCAACTAGGCTGTGATGGATATGTGGGGCAGCGGGCCTCCAGCAGCAACAACCTGGTTGACCAGGCAAGCACCAGACGAGCCTGGCCCAAGAGTAGCTAAACTCTTGAAACCCTTCAAAGGTCAAAGGTATCAAAGGTGTTACTATTCTACTGCACAATCATTTTCAAGATTCACCGTGTGTCTGTACTCAAGATTCACCGTGTCTGTACTCAAGATTCACCGTGTTGGTACTCAAGATTCACCGTGTTTGTACTCAAGATTCACCGTGTTGAAACTCTACATATCCATTACCGTCAACTGAATTTAACCGACACATAAATTGCTTCCTCCTCACTTGGCGCACATTAAAGCCACAACAAAAACCGTGGGACAACATAGGCGGAACTAATATTGCGCCCTAACACTTCTGTTACCGCCTCTCCTGGCTCTGTTACCGCCTCTCCTGGCTCAAATGAAACTGGCAGCCAAGATTTTTGCATATAGATTATGGCGAGGTGGCACCACAGTGTGAGTGAAGTGTACACTATCACTGTATGGTGTCTGCTGCTCCTGTTAATACCAACTTATATTCACTTACATACATGTGGGTGTCGATTCACAACTCCTGGCCCTGAATATCTACTCGATCGATTTTACTACTTTCTGTCCTCCAAGGCCTTATCATACCCATTTTTTTGGAAAATGTGTATACATGTTATATACACATCTTCACCTTACATTCTATACTGTGGTGCCATCAGTGTTAACCGTAGGGTAGTCAAAGTCTTCTGTGTACAAGAAATATTTACAACAAATGAATCGAAAATTCCAGACAGAAAAACAAGAAATGCAAAGCTTCACTTCAACGTATGGAATTCTCGTCCATGTCCCCCTCCCCCCATAAACATTCTTGTTTTATTGTATCTAAAGCCCGTTGACGCTATCCTGGATTTTTTTTTTCATTTCTGATCAGCTACTCATACTAAAATATTTAAACAAATTCGGAATACCTATAAATGGGATAAGCATTTCTTCGAATGTACGTGATACAAGAAAGACTATTCAATCCCTCTGAAATTTACTAAGAAGAGCAAGGAATAAACTGTGAGGTAAGAGGGGGAGTTTCTTCAAAATGTTATTTTACAGAACACCGTTTGTTATTATTTTAGTCACGAGGGAGAAGAAAGTGCCTCTTCACATGGAGAAAGTTCTGTTGAAACAATCTCCTAATGTGATGTAGTCTATTGCAAATGCCAGGTCATTAAATTTAATAGGAAATCCATTGCCATCTCAAAACACCATTCCAATTCAAATGGCCGTTAAACATATAAAAAATGAGGAAGTGAAATTGGGCAGCGTGAGTCCGTAGAATACTCACCGTGCCGTACTCTGGTAGTGTGGTTGGGAAGGGTGTTCTCGGGTGGTCGTAGCGATGGCTTCCTGGAATTGGTCTGTTTGACACACTACAGTTGAAGGCTCTGCCTTCAACCCAGACGCTTGCATCCACACACACGCTGTGCTACATGTTCTTTTCCATAGGTCATAGGCAGCTGGGGCAGCAACTTGATAGGTAAACGACCGTCTAGACAATTAGATTTATAGGAGCAGTGTTCATACGACGCATGCCGTCGTGGTTTTAAAAACAGCACCAGCTCCACCTGCTGCTGCCACAAAAAAAAAGTTGCGTAGTTACAGACTACTGAACGTGCTTCAACCTTCTACCCCTTTAAACGTTTGACCATTTATGTACAGAATGGGTTGAACTTGTAATCCATTGTGACGGAAATAATCTTGGTTAATGTTTATATGGCTTTTCTTTGACTCGTGCTAAGTGGGTGTGTTCACGTGGTTGTGTTTACATGATTGTGTTGACACCACGTGGTTTATCATGTTATTTCCCGTTGTGGTAACACTAGCTAAACTATTACTTATTCCATCTTGCGCTTGGTAACTTTGCTAAGTTTTGCTCTGCTCAAGAGTCATCCAACTCTGCCGATACATAAGCAGTCGCAGTACTCAAAGGTTTTCACAGCTTTTTAGTTTGTATGTTGAAAACCATTTCGTTTTGGGGAAGTCTTGCATTGCACGAGCTGCGCCCATCATTTATTATTGTGCCTTATTCCGGCAAGACTTGTGTTTCCTGCTGTATTGACCGTTGTGAGCTCAAGAGCTTACAGTTTGATGATGATCGTGAGGCAGTGGTGTGCACAGGACGAGGGACGGCAGGATGGAAGGCAAGCTAGTGGGAGGTACCGAGTGTAGGAAGGATAAATGAAGTCTTTTTGAAACAAAATTCGGTACATTAACAATGTGTTGCCAGCCTACTCTATGATGATTATATAAAAAGACAAAATCTAGCTATGTTTCCCCGTCATATTCCATCACAAAAGCTGGTTTTAGTATATTAAGTAATGAAATGTGTCGGCCTGAGCTTGGATCCTTTAGTAAGACAGTAAGTCAAGTATTTCATTATGGGTTCAGTAACTATGAGAGCTCCGAAGAATTCATTTCAGCGGAGCTGGTGTTACTATTACTTGGGAATTACCATGGCTCAGGATGGATGGTGGGAGAGAGGAATGTTAGTTGTAGTTTAGAGGGGCCCCGGGTGACCAACATCACCACTCTCACGTGTCAGTGTTACATTGCTTACCACTCACCATACACACATTACCTCTCCGCAGTTGTTTTTGAACTGAATGAAACTTATGTATCGGTAGAAAGCCTTCCACTGTATTGCTGTATCTCTGTATATGTATCTCATGTTCCCTCCTATGATTTTTATTGGGACAAAGGGGAAAGGAGTGGTCGTTGCTTCCTGACAGCTTTTTTTTTTACATTTTTTTTTTCATTTAGATGACATCTATTCTCGTGTATAATACATTTGTAAATTTATTCCTCTCTCTTTGACATTCCTGTTTATTTTCATGCATTTTTAGCCCCCATTTCCTGTCGTGAAAACTCTTCTTCATTTTCTTTTATTTTCCTTTCAGCATTTTTTGTGTATTCCTATATTTTTTCTATACCCTCGTTCCATAAGACTTGTCAAATATTTATGGTTTTGTAATTTTCATTTATTTTTTTACTAATCTATTTTTTCTTTTACTTTTTGTTTGCTCATTTTAAGAGATGATTTCTTTTTCTGTTTGCCAGTACGTTTCTTTTTCTGTTTGCCAGTACGTTTCTTTTTCTGTTTGCCAGTACGTTTCTTTTTCTGTTTGCCAGTACGTTTCTTTTTCTTTTTGTCAGTACTTTTCTTTTTCTGTTTGCCAGTACGTTTCTTTTTCTGTTTGTCAGTACGTTTCTTTTTCTGTTTGCCAGTACGTTTCTTTTTCTGTTTGTCAGTACGTTTCTTTTTCTGTTTGCCAGTACGTTTCTTTTTCTGTTTGTCAGTACGTTTCTTTTTCTGTTTGTCAGTACGTTTTTTTTATGTTTGCCAGTACGTTTTTTTTCTGTTTGTCAGTACGTTTCTTTTTCTGTTTGCCAGTACGTTTCTTTTTCTGTTTGTCAGTACGTTTCTTTTTCTGTTTGTCAGTACGTTTTTTTTATGTTTGCCAGTACGTTTTTTTTCTGTTTGTCAGTACGTCTTGTTATATGTCATGGTGAAGTCGTCTACATATTTTGTAATCATGCAGATTGCCCTTCCTCTTCATTAGGTTTCCTTTTTTTTTAGGCACTTGGCTGTCTGGAGAGACAGCCAAAAATAATAATTGTTTTGTATATCGGCCGTTTTATTTAATAATGTTCAGTTATTTGTAATATTTTTTATCACTATGCTCAGTTTACCTCTGTTTATTTATTTGTATCTTTCTAGTATAATTTTTTTTTATTCTCAGCTGTTTTATAATCTTAGCTGACTTTGTAGTTAAATATTTTTATTTATTATATTTTCCTGCCTCCCTAGATGTATTTCATATTTTATTGTTGTACAAAGAGCCTCGACCTTATTAAAAAATATGAAGGCTGAGTCTTTATTTTGTTTTTTTTTGGCTGCTTCCTTACTCCTCTCCCTTCCCATCCTTTTTTTCCTTTCCCCCTTCCCTTCCTTTTTTCCCTTCCCACCTTTCCTTCCTCTTCCCCTCATTCAGCATGTTTCTGCCCATCAAGCTCGGATCTATCCATTTCTTACCCAACATCTGAACCACTCCATTTCCCTCTCACAGTGCCCTTCCCCACGCCACCACAATTCCCCCTTCTCACCCCACGACCCCCGTCCCCCGTCCCATTCCTCCCCACATCCCCTTTCCTCTCTCCGCCAACACAACACTGAGTAACATAACGTGTTATTTTACAAACACATTTTGCCCATTTGGCTTTTCACTAACGGCATGACAATGTTCACTGAATATCTTTTTTTTAAAGTTTGAGTATTATCACGAACTGGTCGTGTGTGTGCAAGGCAAAATGTGTGTAGGTTCATCTTTTTGTCGGAGAGTATATTTAGCGTGCGTGTTTGCACGTTTCTTGTCATTTTTTTTGTGATATTTCTCTAAGAGCACGTTGTGTTTGGTGGTGGTTTGTGTGTCTAGTATAACGTTGGTGCGTGCTAGTACTGCGTTAACACATTCCCAGCGATGATTTTATCAAAATATTTCCTCTTCGGGCGTTGGTATGAGAGAAGGTGTGTGTGTTGACGTGGCCCAAGTTGATACTTTACTCGTGTACTAGACTGTGCTGTAGTGGGAGACTGAGGAATGCAACAAGGACAGTCATAGACGTGGGTGACTTATAGCTCAGTGGTTGAACTCTCGAATCACAGCTGAATGGTCTCGGGTTCGATGGCTGGCTTATGCAAGACATACGTACAAGTCTGCTACATCTGTTCACCTAGCAGTGACTAACCCAGGCAGTTGGCTCTTCCAGATGATTATGCTAAGGCAGGAGACTCAGGGTTAATAACGTCGTTATAGAGGACTCAGCCTCAACAACGTCACTGGAGAAGCCTCAAGGTTAATAACATCACTATAGAGGACTCAAGGTTAATAACATCACTATAGAGGACTCAGGGTTAATAACGTAACAGGTAAATATTTAAAAAAAAAATCTACAACATGCGGGGAGGTTGTTCACAAGGGAATTTTTTTTTTTTTTTTTTTTTTTACAAAGGGAGATAGTACTTGGTTTGTACTGACACAGTGAGGAAGGGTGGTGGTGCTTACAACACAGTAGGGAAGGGTGGTGGTGCTTACAACACAGTAGGGAAGGGTGGTGGTGCTTACAACACAGTAGGGAAGGGTGGTGGTGCTTACAACACAGTAGGGAAGGGTGGTGGTGCTTACAACACAGTAGGGAAGGGTGGTGGTGCTTACAACACAGTAGGGAAGGGTGGTGGTGCTGTCAACACAGTAGGGAAGGGTGGTGGTGCTTACAACACAGTAGTGAAGGGTGGTGGTGCTTACAACACAGTAGTGAAGGGTGGTGGTGCTTACAACACAGTAGTGAAGGGTGGTGGTGCTTACAACACAGTAGGGAAGGGTGGTGGTGCTTACAACACAGTAGGGAAGGGTGGTGGTGCTTACAACACAGTAGGGAAGGGTGGTGGTGCTTACAACACAGTAGGGAAGGGTGGTGGTGCTTACAACACAGTAAGGAAGGGTGGTGGTGCTGACAACACAGTAGGGAAGGGTGGTGGTGCTTACAACACAGTAGGGAAGGGTGGTGGTGCTGACAACACAGTAGGGAAGGGTGGTGGTGCTGACAACACAGTAGGGAAGGGTGGTGGTGCTGACAACACAGTAGGTAAGGGTGGTGGTGCTTACAACACAGTAGGGAAGGGTGGTGGTGCTGACAACACAGTAGGGAAGGGTGGTGGTGCTTACAACACAGTAGGGAAGGGTGGTGGTGCTGACAACACAGTAGGGAAGGGTGGTGGTGCTGACAACACAGTAGGTAAGGGTGGTGGTGCTTACAACACAGTAGGGAAGGGTGGTGGTGCTGACAACACAGTAGGTAAGGGTGGTGGTGCTTACAACACAGTATGGAAGGGTGGTGGTGCTGACAACACAGTAGGGAAGGGTGGTGGTGCTTACAACACAGTATGTAAGGGTGGTGGTGCTTACAACACAGTAGGGAAGGGTGGTGGTGCTTACAACACAGTAGGTAAGGGTGGTGGTGCTTACAACACAGTAGGGAAGGTGGTGGTGCTGACAACACAGAAGGGAAGGGTGGTGGTGCTGACAACACAGTAGGGAAGGGTGGTGGTGCTGACAACACAGTATGTAAGGGTAGTGGTGCTGACAACACAGTAGGGAAGGGTGGTGGTGCTGACAAAACAGTAGGGAAGGGTGGTTGTGCTGACAACACAGTAGGGAAGGGTGGTGGTGCTGACAACACAGTAGGGAAGGTGGTAGTGCTGACAACACAGTAGGGAAGGGTGGTGGTGCTGACAACACAGTAGGGAAGGGTGGTGGTGCTGACAAAACAGTAGGGAAGGGTGATGGTGCTGACAACACAGTAGGGAAGGGTGGTGGTGCTGACAACACAGTAGGGAAGGGTGGTGATGCTGACAACACAGTAGGGAAGGGTGGTGGTGCTGACAACACTGTTGAGAAAGGTAGTGGTGGTAGTGACAACAGTGTAAAGAAAGGTAGTACTGGTTGTGACAGCGTAGAGAAAGGTAGTGGTGGTGGTTGTGACAACAAGAGAGGTGGCGTGTACTCCCACATGGAGAGGCAGCGGGTGTTGTGCGCGACTTCCGGATCTAATGAGGGTCGTTACGTGTGACCTGTGACCCTGGCCACTGGTCGACCACACCTCCTGGCGGGTGGGGGACGGGTGTGTTGTTGGGGAAGGGGGGGGAAGACGAGTGCCCTCATTTTCCTGTCTTATCCTCTCTCTTCTTTCTCCAACCTCCTTACCCCCACCTCTTCCTCTTCCCTCCACCTCCGCAATGACCTTCCTCCTCCACCTCCTCTCTGAACTCTACTCTCTCCCCTCATCCTCTTCCGTCTTCCCATCTCTCCCTGTATAGGATTGTGGTAACTTGAATGTGTTGTGTGACTGTGGTAACACATGAGTGCATTGTGAGTGTAGTAACGTGAGTATTGTGTGAGTAGTAACATGAGTATATTATGTGATTGTTTTAACGTGAGTGTATTGTGAGTAGTAATGTGAGTGCATTGTGTCAGTGTGGTAACGTGAGTGTATTGTGTCAGTGTGTTAACGTGAGTGCATTGTGTCAGTGTAGTAACGTGAGTGCATTGTGTCAGTGTGGTAACGTGAGTGCATTGTGTCAGTGTGTTAACGTGAGTGCATTGTGTCAGTGTGTTAACGTGAGTGCATTGTGTCAGTGTGGTAACGTGAGTGCATTGTGTCAGTGTGTTAACGTGAGTGCATTGTGTCAGTGTGGTAACGTGAGTGCATTGTGTCAGTGTGGTAACGTGAGTGCATTGTGTCAGTGTGGTAACGTGAGTGCATTGTGTCAGTGTGGTAACGTGAGTGCATTGTGTCAGTGTGGTAACGTGAGTGCATTTTGTCAGTGTAGTAACGTGAGTGCATTGTGTCAGTGTGGTAACATGAGTGCATTGTGTCAGTGTAGTAACGTGAGTGCATTGTGTCAGTGTGGTAACGTGAGTGCATTATGTCAGTGTAGTAACGTGAGTGCATTGTGTCAGTGTAGTAACGTGAGTGCATTGTGTCAGTGTAGTAACGTGAGTGCATTGTGTCAGTGTAGTAACGTGAGTGCATTGTGTCAGTGTAGTAACGTGAGTGCATTGTGTCAGTGTAGTAACGTGAGTGCATTGGGTCAGTGTGGTAACATGAGTGCATTGTGTCAGTGTGGTAACGTGAGTGCATTGTGTCAGTGTGTTAACGTGAGTGCATTGTGTCAGTGTGTTAACGTGAGTGCATTGTGTCAGTGTGTTAACGTGAGTGCATTGTGTCAGTGTGTTAACGTGAGTGGTTTTAACTAAAGTGTATGCACAAGTAAATTCTTACATGTACGCATTGCTAAGCCAGTTAAGGAAGTAATCAGGTTTGATCCAAGGGAAAGGAGGGTGACTTCATTTTCTTGGATCTTACCAGCTTCTTAAAGTATTCCTAAACTCCTGTAACCATCTTTACCTCCCAGTTCACGCGGCATCCTCAGAAACTGTATTACCCCAGTGTGAGAAATAGGTCATCCTGGCAGATACATGCTTGGAGGGTATTCCTGGAAGGTATTCCGGGGATCAACACCCCCACGGTCCGGTCCACTACCAGGCCTCTTAGTGGATCTGGGCCTGATCAACAATTCTGTTACTGTTGGCCGCACGTAGTCCAACGTACGAACCACAGCCCGGCTGATCCGGCACTGACTTTAAGTGTTTGTCCAGCTCCCTTTTGAAGACAGCCAGGGGTCTATTGGTAATTCCCCTTATGGCTGGTGGGAGGCTGTTGAACAGTCTTGGGCCCCGGACACTTACTGTGTTTTCTCTTAGTGTACTAATGGCGCCCCTACTTTTCATTGGGCGTATGTTGCATTGCCTGCCAAGTCTTCTGCTTTCGTAGGGAGTGATTTCTGTGTGCAGATTAGGGACCAGTCGCTCCAGTGAGTACAAGCCAAGTGCTTCCAAGCGTTAGCAGTAGTTATGGTGTTTGTTGAAACTGATATGTGCAGTAAAGGTTCTCTGTAAATTCTCTAGATCTGCTATTTCATCTGCCTTGAATGAAAATAATGGTAATTCCTAGGTAATAGTAATTCTAGCAAGAAAACCTTGAAAGCTGCCATAGTGACTGAACTCAGTGTGGAATACTTGACGATATCATCATCGCTCTAATGGAGTCTTCCAGCTCTGTCTGACACATTTCAGTACTGCATGTAACTCACCTGAGTGATGATCTGTGAGAGGGAAACATACCTAGGCTTTGTTCTTACCATGTAACAACATATATAATATTGTAGTATACTGCAGCCAAATTGTGTTGAATAAAATAAAAGTCTTATCTGTCCGCCCTTCCCTTCTCCTCTCCTCCCTTCCCCTTCCCTCTCTCACCTTCCCCCTCTCCTACTCCCTAAATCCCCTCCCCCTCTCCTATCCTTTCCCTCTCCCTGCTTCTCACTGTCCTCCAGGCTTCGGCCTTCTACACTGAACGCTCCATAATTAGGCAGTTATAGCTTAACAACTGCCATAATGACAACTTGTTTGTTAGTAGAGTACCAGCAGTTGCCCATCAAAATCTGATGGTTTTATTATAATTATTATTATTATAGTCAATAATAATAATATCTTTATTTACTACAAGTACATGTACAAGGTATACAAGCCTAGCTGACATCAATGACATACTACTATATAGAAAGCCGCTTGTTATGCAGAGCATTTCGGGCAAATTAGGTCAGTTTTTTCCCAGGATGCGACCCACACCAGTCGACAAACACCAAGGCACTCATTTTACTGATGGGTGAACATAGACAACCGGTATAAGGAAACACGTCCAGTGTTTCCACCCCTTCGCCGAGAATCGAACCCGGACCCTCGCCTTGTGAAGCGAGAGCTTCTGCCACCAGGCCACGGGGCACCGTCAAGAGTAAAAGCATAGGGACTGAAGTTGAAAGCCTCTGTAGATGGCACAGGAAACAGAGGCAACAAGTTTTACCTAATCGGCACGACATATATATATATATATATATATATATATATATATATATATATATATATATATATATATATATATATATATATATATATAATCCGGCCGTATCCTACCGAGGCAGAGTGACCTAAAAAGAAAAAGGAAAGTTTCTCGTTTTAAATTTAGTAATGTATACAGGAGAAGGGGTTACTAGCCCTTTGCTCCCGGCATTTTAATCCCCTCCTACGACACACATGGCTTGCGGAGGAAGAATTCTTTTCATTTCCCCAAGCGGATAAAATGAAATAAAGAAGAACAAGAACTATTAAGAAAATAGAAGAAAACCCAGGTGTGTGTATATATATATATATATATATATATATATATATATATATATATATATATATATACAGTGGACACCCCGGAAATCGTACAATTATGTATGTAAAGATAATATTGTAAGTGCTTTTGTAAGTGTATTTTTGGGGGTCTGAAATGGACTAACCTACTTGAGCAGGCTTCTGGAATGAATTTTGTTCGTTACTCGGGGGTCCACTGTATATATATATATATGTCGTGCCGATTAGGTAAAACTTGCGATTTTGGCTTAAATGGCAACACTCTTCTTGCCATATAAGACAAGTGAAAATTTGTGTATGCAATAATTTCGCCAAAATCATTCTGAACATAACGAGAAAAATATATTTCATTGTGTTTGTTTATTATTAAATTAATGTTAACGTATCTAAAATATATTTAGTTGCGTTAGGCTAAATTAAATTGCGCTTGTTGTAATAAGGTTAGGTAGGTTTTCAAAGTTTCTCTTGGTTCAAAATTATAAATTTTTACATTAATATAAATGAAAAAAATATATCTTTAAACGTATAAGAGAAAATTTTAGAAAGAACTTTATTTTAGATGAGTTCTTGCTAATTGACCAGTTTTACCTAATCGGCACGACATATATATGTGTGTGTGTGTGTGTGTGTGTGTGTGTGTGTGTAGTAGGTTGGTAGACAGCAACCACCCAGGAAGGTACTACCGCCCTGCCGAGTGTGAAATTTAAAACTGTAATTGTTTTACATGATGGCAGGTTTTTTGGTGTCTTTTTTCTCTCATAAACACGCGGGATAACAAGTATATCTTGCTACTTCTACTTACACTTAGATCACACTACACATGCACCTACACACACACACACAAACACTATATACTATTATATATATATATATATATATATATATATATATATATATATATATATATATATATATATATATATATATATATATATATATATATATATATATATATATATATATATATATATATATCGTTTTTTTATATATATATATATATATATATATATATATATATATATATATATATATATATATATATATATATATATAAAATTATATATATATTACACACATGGGTTTTCTTCTATTTTCTTAATAGTTCTTGTTCTTGTTTATTTCCTTTTATCCCCATGGGGAAGTGGAAATAGAATTCTTCCTCCGTAAGCCATGCGTGTCGTAGGAGGCGACTAAAATGCCGGGAGCAAAGGCCTAGTAACCCCTTCTCCTGTATACATTACTAAATTTAAAGAAAAAAAAATTATTCACTCCATCACTGTCTTGCCAGAGGCTTACTGACACTACAGTTACAAAACTGCAGCATTAACACTCCTCCTCCAGAGTGTACACACTGTACTTCCCATCTCCAGGACTCAAGTCCTGCCTGCCATTTTCCCTGAATCCCTTCATGTTTCATAAAAAATAGTTCTGAAAATAATATGAATATTGCTTTTGGTTTAATACAAATTGGATTCATTTACAATTAATAAAATTTGGGAAGAATTTAAGAATTCCTGTTGATCTTTTATTTTTACTGTTCCTTGAGAATGTGAGAAGTCACGAAACCGCTTGGTCACTTTGCTTAACTCTAACCCTCAAAAGCAGATTTATTTTATATATTATTGCACATGTGATGTAAAATTTAATACATGTTATAGTGCTTTTGTGAAGATGGTAATATGTATATTATAAGGATGAATGATGTGAGCACCACCTGTCATCTACGACAATACAGTGAAATATGCAGAACACTTAAAGCATAGTACAACACCGGATAGCTTGAAGAATGACCCACTAGTGTGTGTCACATGTATATTATTATTATGTAGCTTTAGGGTTATTGTACTCGCTAGAATAATATATTATGCAGTTTGTCTTAATACATCTGCACACTACGCTTAGAAAGCTGTTTAATATAGAAGAGTCAGTCACTGTAGAGCACAGATTAGTTTAATATATAATTTACTTGCACAGTATGAAAGAGTAATGAAACTTGAGTGAGACGGGGGAGGGGGTAAAGTTTCTCTTCCCCCTCCCCTCCCTCTGACTCTCTTCCCTCCTCCTCTTTGGCTCTCTTCCCCCTCCTCTCTGGCTCTCTTCCCCCCTCCTCTCTGGCTCTCTTCCCCCCTCTCTGGCTCTCTTCCCGTCCTCTCTCTCAGCTCTCTTCCCCTCTTCTCTGGCTCTCTTCCCCTATTGCTGCCTCTCTCTCTCCCCTCCCTTTCTCTAGCTGTTTCTTAATCTCAGTGGCTGACTTTTTCCTCTCTGGCTCTCTCTCTCCACCTCTGGCTATCTCTCCTCTCCGCTGGTTGTCTCCGGCGGTTTCTGTTTTTATTTTTGCACTGTGATAAGCGTTGTAAGGAGGGTGACCTGATCTGGCTTCCTGTTTCCTTCCTTATGTTCCTCCCTCCATTCATCTCCTTTCCCCTTCTCTCCTTTCCCTCCCTCCCTCCATCTCCTTTCCCCCTCTCCTCCCCCTCTCCTCCCCCTCTCCTCCCCCTCTCCTCCCCCTCTCCTCCCCCTCTCCCCCCTCCCTCGTGTTAATCCTCAACAGAAAGCCCTGACATAGATTGTTAGGTCTACTATTTGTCTTTTCCATGTACACCCGGTAATCACCTCTGACCTCCCAACTCCCTCTCCTTCCAGAAGGGAAACATTCAGAAAATTAGATTACACTAGTTGTAGCTAGATTAAGTTGCAAGGTTAGGTTTGCTGTTCAAAATACGACTTATGACATTTTACAGAATTTTCTGAACTGTTTCACTTTTGGAAGGAGAGAGTGTGTGGAAGTTAGATTTGGTACATAGCGTCAACACGCTATCTTCCTTTTAGAAAACTTTCCCTCAATCTACCTCTCGCTGCTCTTGCAACATTGCATAATTCCTGAATGACGGCTCAGAGACGTATGAAACATCTTATATATATATATATATATATATATATATATATATATATATATATATATATATATATATATATATATATATATATATATATATATATATATCATATATATATATATATATATATATATATATATATATATATATATATATATCCTAAGATTGTGCAGCCAAGCTCAGCAGTATATTTATTTCCATTGAGATTATTTTGTTTTGTATGTATCTGTGTGTCACCTTAATGTTCTTCAAATAATTGAAAAGGGTTTTAAAGGCTTACTGTCAACAGTATAGAAAAAAAAGTAATACACAAATGGAGAACAAACACTATATAGAACTAATATAGTTCAACAGAGAGTGAAACGATGGCACAGCAAAAGCTTGTTGTGCACCTGTCTCAGGTCAAATAATCAATAATGCATAAATGTTTGAAGGTAGAGGACACAATATAGGTGGTAGTGTGTATATTAGATGTTAGAAGGTTGGTTGCTGTACATTGACTACTGCTCGTGCAGCATTGTGTTAATAATATTGAAGGGTTCTGGTGTGTTGTCACGCTTGAGGCTCACTCATACAGTTAGAGCCTTTATCATAGCACTTTACACTCACTCACTGCAGTTTTACCAAGTGTGCCAACTTTCTTACAGCTCACAGTCTTCGTGGGGAAGGGGAGAGTGAAAGAAGATTTTCTTCAGGTTATTGACCTCTGAGAGTTAATAACAAGGGATAACCCAGGGAAGGCAAGTAGTAGTGAGGCTTATTTCCATCCAGACTGTGATGGATATATGGGCCAGCTGACCACCAGCAGTAACAGCCTGGTTGACCAGGCAAGCCCAGGGCCTGGATACGGGAGTAGGAAAGCTCTTGAAATCCACCAAAGGTATTTGAAAGGTAAAGGAGTCCTGTGCACTTTTCTAGATTTCCACACATAGCATCTAGGTATGCATCTTATTTAATTCTAGGCGAACATTGGCAGCAGATGCAAGATTTGTTTATATGTCTCGCTCAGCCCAGGATTCGAACCCGGGTGTGTTTGGTTGCGTGTAGTGCTCAACCACTGAGCTATGAGATACAAGTACACTATTAGGAATTTTACTATCTTAATGTTTATTAGGAGCTTTCTAGAGTTATAACCACCTTATAAAGAGCGTCTTGTTGTGCCTTGTTGTGTTCCTTCATTCACTTAAGTTCAGTTGGGATCCTCCATAAACCTACGTTCAGTGGGATCTTACAGATGCTTTCGTTCAGTATGGTGGTGTTGGGTAGCCAGACCCTTCAAGTTAGTGTGGGTAGTTCAAGTTGAAGACCACCAGAGGTACCTTGGAGATAAGATTCAGGAGTACACGGGAAAAACTGATACCAGAGAACTTGGTCCACACCGAGACTTTCTGCTGATATCTTTATTATCTAGGTGTATGAGTCAAGGGTAGAAAAGCAGAAGGCTTTCTTCACATCCTCTACTCCCTCCAGCAAGGGAGGAAAAATGCACTATACTGTATTGAGAAAATACATGATATATATATATAGGAGACATGGAACAAAGTGGAAAACATGGACCACAACTGCCACTCACTGATTAGTATTATTGTTATTATCATCATCATCATCATCATCATCATCATCATCATCAAGTTAAGCACTAAACAAGGGTCACAAAGCTGGTCATCCTGATGCAGCTGCTGACCAGGCCTCAAGATTACGTTGACTTTAGATTGCCTCGTGAGCAATGGACTTAGTGAGTGGTTGGGAGAAGTAGCGAGTGTACCGGGCAACATCTCACTTCTGACCCTCCTCACAATACTCTATACCTACTGGTCACTTTAACTTATCACTTTTTTTTTGACACAGAACAGTTTGGGATGGCGCAGCAATCTTGATATATTTATACTGAACAATAATTTAGGACATGATGTATAGAATTCTCTTAGCAAGAAGGCAAGTCGGGAGCAGCTGGAAGAGCAGATGAGAAAACTCTAGAAAATAACATTGAGTCAAGGAAAATTATGAAACAATAAATAACGTGATACATGAGAAAGAAATAAGACCATTGAAGAATATATAGATGAGGAGGAGGAGGAATAGAAAGAAGACACCTATTGTTTACGCTAGCCACGTCCAGTGCGGGTCACTTATACTGTTAATATATTCACCACAATTGTGACCGGTTGCTGTTGCTTTTGCTCTGACTGTTACTGCTTCTACTGTGGCTGCTTTTGCTCTGGCTGTTGCTGCTGCTGCTGCTGCAGTGGCTGTTGCTGCTGCTGCTGCTGCAGTGGCTGTTGCTGCTGCTGCTGCTGCAGTGGCTGTTGCTGCTGCTGCTGCTGCAGTGGCTGTTGCTGCTGCGGCTATTCGTGTTACTGCTGTTTCGTGTGTTCGTCCCACCACTCCGTCACCTTTTCCAGTCTCAACCTTCACTCTCCTCTCCATACCTCCAGTATGACGTAGTGTTTATTTCAAAACGTTTAGGGTATGTGTTTACCTGGAGAGAATTCCGGGGGTCAACGCTCCCGCGGCCCGGTCTGTGACCAGGCCTCATGGTGAATCAGAGCCTGTTCAACCAGGCTGTTACTGCTGGGCGCACGCAGTCCGACGTACGAACCACAGCCCGGCTGGTCAGGTACTGACTTTAGGTGCCTGTCCAGTGCCTGCTTGAAGACAGTCAGGGGTCTATTGGTAATCCCCCTTATGTACGCTGGGAGGCAGTTGAACAGTCTTGGGCCCCTGACGCTTATTGTGTTGTCTCTCAACGTGCTAGTGGCACCCCTGCTTTTCATTGGGGGGATGTTGCATCGTCTCGTCTGCCGAGTCTTTTGCCGAGTCTTGTCGGGAGCTTTTTGCAAAAACTAATGTACGCTTTGCCTATATGCATATATTTATAGATTACAAATGTAGATCACTACTCTCTAGTTTATTTATAGAGTTGAGAATTGTTCATAATAATGATAAGGATACCTTAATAAATTCCATTTCTGCTTGTGAGATAAGCCGTCCTGAGAGGTGGTAATTTTCAATCAATGCTGAACGAAACTTGTGAAGCTCCCATGTGATGGAGTATGACAGGGAAACATCGATGGATTTTGTTCCCACTATGTAATTATCACATGGAGTATAATAACAACACACTGCTTATATATCCAGTCATCCTAAATAAATACAATCCACCTCCTTAACCCTCCTCTTCTAAAAGTAAAAGATTATGGTGATACCGACGAGATGTGGAAAAAGACACTTATGTACAGTTCAGGACGTTTATTAAAGGTTGCATTTCACCTTGAGTGCCTTCTTCGGGTCCTGTTACAGAGACAACATGTTCATGTAGGTTTGCCAGGACGGGTCCTGGCCCGGGTCTTCTCCATGTAACCCGGTAGTGGCTCCCGAAGGAGTGTCAGAGTTGGTACAAGTGATGTACCGTTTACAGCCCTATGGCAGGGGCACGGTGAGCATTCATGTCAAGTGGTGTACTGCATACAGTCCTATGATAAGGGCACGGTGACTCAATTCCAGTTGAGCCATTTCTGGCACTCAGGCAGCAGCCTGAGTGCAAGAACGACTCAGGATATTCTCTGAAAGCGTGTTTACACAGAGACAACTTTGACTGATTCGTCAAGAACTGCGTCCTGACACGGGTCTTAATCCTAAGATGACCCGTCTTGAGGATTTCTAAGATGACGATCTAATTCAGTTTTATGTGACTGCGATCAGGGTCTTGCTGTAGTCCCAGTTGCGTTCCACTGCCATCGTTGTCTCTGGGCCCTGTGTACGGTGGTCTGGTAAATTTGAAAATAAACGCATGGACTCTGTTTTGTCCACCATGCATATATTCACGAAGGTTTTCACAATAGTTCTGAATGTCTTTTTATTTTCTTCTGAATCTATCAGGTCGCATATGATATCCGTGAAGCACGTGATCGTCGACATCATATGATGGCTCAGAGGTAATACGGGATGTCCTGGTCTGCTTTCTTGGTCTTCAGTGTTCCTCACTGTTGACTGTGGTGCTAGGGTTGTCGTGTTGGCTACAGTCTGTTCCTGCATCATGGGGCCCGTTGGCTGGCGTTGTTAGGTGGGAGCTTGAGCAGAAGTATTGGGATCTGGCTGAACAAGGGCGCCACCCCTTTGCTTATCCTTTCTCGGCTTCCTTCGTCGCTGTGGCCAGGGAAGTGGCCCTGGATTTCGGGTTACTGTAGCCTTCTCTGGACGAGGCTGCTGCTCAGTGAGTGAGGACTCTATTTGATGTTAAAGACTGGACAACCGGGGTTTTCCATGCTGCCTTGACATGGCGGAGCGTCTCCAGGCAGTGCATGATGCTTCTTGCCGCAGTTCAGACACCGAGGTTCTACGTAGCCTCTCCTCTCTTTAGTTTATCCAAACAGTCCTTGGTCGGGCGCTGAGGTGGTTGTACCTGTGGCACCTAAAGCACCTCAAAAGTTCTGGGTTGTAGGTCCTAACCTGGTATTTTGCCCAGCAACCGAGATCCGATTAAACTGGAAGAGGTCATCTATGTTGGAGCAAGACCTGCCTCGTACGTACGTTGCTGTCCTCCTTGGCTCGAAGCCGCTCAGTTTTCAGGATATTTTTGTTACTGTGGATTGCATCGAGAGGCATGTCTAGCGGATAGCGCATTAATACGCCTTTTATCACCTGCTCTTACGATTTGAGTTCTATGAGAACGAGTGGTGATTCGATGTCGTTCACCTTCTGGAGTACCTCATAGGACTCTGTTTCAGAGAATGAGACTAAACTCTTCTTTCAGATTTGGGGACACTGATATCATAAGACCGTATTTTCTCTCCAGGTGAGTTACAGCAGCATACGGGATGTCATGGTGTCCTTTGTTGATGAGTCTGAATTTGTTGCCCTACGGATGTTTTATCGTGACTGATCTGCAAGGAAACACTTTGCCTGCCCTTGGACTTTGAAGATCGTATTTCCTGCTAACCTTCGCCATACGGTATTTCTGTGGTAGTGATTGGCTTTTCTTCATCCATTCCTCTCTCACTGGCCAGGCTGATTTCACTTGTATCGCTGTCCCAAGAGCCCAGGGAATCCAGTGAGTGGTCTTGCAGCTTCTCAAGAACTGAGCCCCACATTTCCAAATCCAAGTCTTCGTTTGAGTCCATACAACATCGTGACCTCTTCTTTTCGGAAGAAGCCATGTGCTATATGTGGATGATGACAGAGACAACTAAGACAGAGTATTTATAGTGCAGGAGTCAGGTGACAAGCTGTGAGAGAGTAGTAGTGGTAGTACAACTGTGGTGAGATGGGTTAGGTTTGAAAAGGACCTATCAGCATTATGTTACATTGGTCTTCAAAATGGGCAGTATATTGTTTGTCACTTATAGATTCCTTAATACCATTATAGTAAGGCTTTCTTGTCATGCTGACTTCACGTGACTTCCTCCCCCACGTAGGCCGTAGGCCAGAGCGCCTGGTCTCAGATTATGACTAGGCTTAGCAGGGAATGGACGCAGACGGGCGGGGTCCTCCACAATTATCAATATTAGCGCCTCCACAACGTGTCTACAGTGTTTCCCTACATCTAGACTCACTATTACATGTTGATCAACAGTTTGGGTATAGTGTAACTATCACACTTCTGATGGACTGTATTACTGACGGCAATTAAGGCAGCCTCTATTTATTTTCTTCGTCGTAAATCTTTCAAGAATGTTTTACACCTTACGTAGTTCAGTGAGGCCAGGTTAGTCGTTAAGGAAGATTTACGATGACGAAAGTGTGTAGAGGCTGCCCTAACTGCCCTCAGTAACACATACTCTCAGAAGTGTGACAGTTACACTATATCCAAACTGTTGATCAACAAGATATTGTTCATTTCAAAGACCACTGAAACGTAATACTGACAGGTCCTTCACAAAACTAACCCGTCTCATCACAGGTGTACTGCAGCCGCCGCCGCCGCCAGGCTACTGCTGCTATTATTATTGTGATTATTATTATTCTCTCGCAGTTTTCCACCTGACTCCCGCTACTAAATATACTCGTTTCTTAGTACTTTCCAACTTACCACTCTTCCCATTCACCTCCTTCTTCTCTCACTCGCCCCTCCTCTTCTCTCCTCTTCCACTCACCACTCTTCGCCCACTCACAACCCCTCTTCTCCCATTCACCCCCTTCTCTCCCACTTACCCCTCACCTCTTTCCCACCTCCCTCCTCATTCCCTCCCCACTTGTCTGGCGTATTACCCCTCTCTTCCCCAATTTTCTCACGCTCTCTTTTCCACCTGTTATCCTGTTGTGTTTGTAGCAGTGTTCTTGTTGTTTTGTAAATGAAGACAAACACACAACTAGTAGAATAAGTCTTTCTTGGGACTTGTTTGACTGTTAGCAAAAAAACTTCAGATCTTTAGAACAAAACGTTTCCCCGATAAATATTTGTTACTACGTACGTGCGTCCTTGTGATGGTTGCTGTGGGCAGTAGAACGTTGAGCCATGTTGTGTCCTGTGTTGTAGCGTAGCCTGAGGGAAGCACGGGCCTCGCCACATGTTCTGCATATCCCACTACCCTGCTGCCCAACTTCACTTACACCCCCCTTCATCATCCCGCCTCTCCCACCCCACCAACCACAAACCCACCCCAGTGGGTGGGTTTGTGTTGTTGGGGTGGGGTTGGTTGACACTTTTGGGTAGTCCTGGGTAATTTACACTATGTATGATAATTGTACTTATATGTACCTGTGCCTACCACACTAACATAACACAATCCTACCCATCCTAGACCACCCCACCTTTCCTATCACACCCCAACCACACTCATATTACGCCTCTCCGGAATCTAGCCTTTTCCCTCCTCCCCATCCTCCCCCCCCCCCCGCTCCTACTACACTTCTGTAAAGATACAAATGTTTATTTCATTAGAATACATTGAGGTTACGTTGGATGATCTTAAACTCTATATGATTTAAAGGTTGGTTACAGTTTTAGGAATGCTTGATGATGTCCCATATCCCTACTGAAGTCTCCAGCCCAGGCTGACACGTTTCATTACCTCATGTATAAAATCCATCCTGTGCGAAATATTTCAGGAAAACTAGGTAGCTTTTGTTCTCACTCTGTAACTTATATGTAGATCAAGGTAGCAAGACAGGGTTGGTGTATTTTTATTTTAATACAGAAAATGTCGCCCCCACACTGTGGCTGTGTTCAAGGTGGATCAATAAAAAATATTATTTTCTACCACGCGGTACCTGTCAGGACCCCGTCATGTTCAGCATCCAATGGGGTATGGGTAAATAAAATATTAAATATTTTGTATATTCAAGTTTTTTCTTCGAGGGGGGAAAGTACGTTCGTGTGTGTGTGTGTGTGTGAGAGAGAGAAGAGAGAGAGAGAGAGAGAGAGAGAGAGAGAGAGAGAGCCGGGTTGTGGTTCATACAGTTACTGCGGTCAGCAGTAACAGCCTGGTTAATCAGGCCCTGGTCCACCGGAATGCCTGGTCGGGGACTGGGTCGCAGACGTTTGATCGTCGGATCACTCTTCAGGTAGGGGACTGCAGAGAAGATCCGTGATGAATAAAGGGGGGTTTGAGAGGGCAGAGCTAATATTACACGAATTTATTTGTATTTTTACCTCAAAGAATTTGCTTTTTAAAAACAGTTAAATAGAAGGGATTGTAGTTTCCCTGTATACCAAGTAGCATGTCAGAAACAATAGAGAGGAGTATGTCAGCAGAAAGAAGTACATGTCAGGAACAAGAGAAGCATGTTAGCAGCATGAGGTGCAGGTCAGCAACAAGAGAGCATGTCAATAGGAACACGAGCATGTCAGCAGGAAGGGAAACATGTCAGCAGGAAGGGAAATATGTCAGCAGAAAGAGCAATAACGCTGGCATGTATGTCTGGCTACAGGTGACGACGTTGTTGCAGTATTAAGGTAATGGTTATGGTAGTGGAGGCGACGTGTTGCCATCACGGCTATATCCACCATTGTTGTGCCCCGAGTGTTGTCTTATGTGCCTCCCCCTCACCTACCTCTGACAGGTTTTCAGAGTTTCTCTACCCGTGCAGCCCAATTTGTGACTAGTTCCTGGTGATCGTCTGTGCGGCGAGCTCCAGCTCTTGGGTCTGAATTAGTTTTGCTCTCGTCTAGTGTGGCCACGCGTGGTATTGTTTTGTCATACCCACTTTTCAGTGAAAATATGGAGTTGAGTTAATGAAAGTTGCATTACCGTGTTAGGAACAATATGCAACTAACCCCTAGGGTTAGTTGCATAGCGCAACTGGGTGTGCAGTGCACGCCTCCAAAGACTTGTGCTCTGCAAATCTTATACTGCTCTCAAATGAGTCTGAAGTATTGTAGTGAACACCCTCATAGTCGTACTCTGACTACACTTCACTAAACATCGCTTCCGACGGTTACTGGTTCCACCAGTACTCTCTAATGCTATATACGTTGACGTTAGCAGGTTAACTTAGTGGCACAGTTATTACTCTCATCGTCGTTATTGATGACCACTACTACTTAGTTCGGGAGATACTTTCTGTTCTAAAAATATGGACGGAAATGTTGCAGTTTGGAGGGCCATTTGAATTACGATATACATGCCCTTTTGGTAACACAGCTATTAAATGAACGATGGCGATGCTGTGTCCGTCTTTGCATCTCCTTACGTTGATGGAAAATGGCTCACATGGTAAATAAAATACTGTGCATTTTATTTTGTGTATAGTATAAGTGTTTTAAGTTTCACGGCTTCTGCACAATACACAGTTCTTGTTAGTTAGCTCATGTTATCCATGGCACCTAACAATGTTGTCCATGGCGCCTAACAGTGTTGTCCATGGCACCTAACAGTGTTGTCCATGGCACCTAACTTGTTGCCCATGGCACATAACAATGTTATCCATGGCGCCTAACAATGAATCATACACTGTATTTCTTGAGAACATCTTCTTTGTCCCAAACTCCACTCCCAGGAAATAACTTACTTGCTGAAGGCTTGCCATGTCACGCGTAAACTTAATTTCCAGAGGTGGTATTATCTTACTTAAGGTGTTATCTTACCAAGAGGGAGTGATCAACAGCTACACACCTCACATAACACCTTCCTCTACAACACCTCCCACCTTCCTCTACAACACCTCCCACCTTCCTCTACAACACCTCCCACCTTCCTCTACAACACCTCCCACCTTCCTCTACAACACCTCCCACCTTCCTCTACAACACCTCCCACCTTCCTCTACAACACCTCCCACCTTCCTCTGCTGCAAGTGTTGGATTGAACAATATCAGTGTATTAGCAGGCAGACACTCGTGTTCACACTTCCTCCAGAACTTTCACTAGTAGCTCGGGGCGTGGGTAAGCGGTTGCTGCTGCTGCAAGAAGCCAGCTTTGTAGACTGTTGCTTTGCTGCTGCTGCTGCTGCTGAAATCCGTAAAGTGGGTATGGGTGCTGCTGCAAAAGTTAATGTGGTGGTGTAAAAAGGAAGTATGGACAATGCAGCAGTGTTGTAAGCAAGTGTCTTTAAGTATATTGTTGTAGCTGATGGTTGTACTCTTTCCACTTATAATGGAGGTGGTGATGTCGCTAAGAGAGAGGGTGGGGGGGAGGATGAAGGTAGGATGGTGGTGGTGGTGGTACTGGTAGCGTTACCGCTGACTGGCGCCGGCGGTGGTCACGGAGGTGGGGGGAGATGGTAAAAATTGGTACTGGGGTGGTTGGAGGGAAGAGAGCTGGGTGGGGAAGGAGTTGGGGTGGGGAAGTAGGGAAGGAGTTTGAGGTGACGCTTGCAACAGCTATCCCAGCCACTGCAGCTGAGGACGAGTGCTGAGTTCCCTTCCTCACGCACTGTTGAAATTGCCTTCCTCAGGTCGTTGTTGAGTTGAGCCTCGCACCCTCCACTACCACCACCACCACCACCCTCTGCTCTACAACGATTTAAGTGACGACGGTGTAGAGAGAGAGAGAGAGAGTGAGAGTGACAGAGAGAGAGTGAGTGAGTGAGTACATGAATGAGTAGGGGGGCAGGTAGTAAACAACTTAGGCACATGATTTATTTTAATCAGGGGGGACGCTATACCCGTAGGGGTCATATAGCACCTGGGGAATGGGAAGCATTCAGATCCGAGCCAACAATGGGTAGGATAAGTTCGGTTCCTTGGATCAACAGCCCTTCACCGGCATTAGGCACAAGAGATAGGTGTCATTAATTAAACTTGCAGTAACAGTGTGCTGGCATCCCCTGCGTGGGAATAACAACGCTTTAAGTGGTTGAAATGGGTTCCGCTCTGCCAGACGTAAGCCGTATCTTCGTGTGATTGTATTATTGGCGGTTAATTATAACGAAATATAGTTTACTTAACATTAGGTTAGTTTTACTTAACTTTAATTTTTGTAGATTTTTAAGAATGACCAGAAATGAACGATATGTAATGCAAGCGGTAATGACCAGCCTGATTTATTATTATTATTATTATTATTGCACAATATGCGTTTGGGTCATAGGGCAACCATCCTATATATAGGACAAATTGGTGCTAGTGGCCGTTTTAGTGTCTTGTCATATTTTTTCGTATGATTATGTTTTATTGAATTTTATGTGCCCGCATGTGTGTACTCACCTAGTTGTGGTTGCAGGTGTGTGTGTGTGTGTGTATACTTGAGCACATGCGTGTATGAACTTGTGTACACGCGTTCGTGTGCTTGTGCCCACACGTGTGTATATGCCTGTGCTCACACATGAGAATTTACTTGTGCACATGTGTGTATACTGGTGCTTTCACGCGTACATATGTGTGTGTATACATATGTGTATGCTAGTACCATACACATGTTACACACGTGTTCTGTTATTATTGAGTTATGTACACTATGGTTTATCATCACAACTACTACTACCAAAACCACTACTACCACTACCACCACTACCACCACTACCAAAACCACTACCACCACTACCAAAACCTCTACTACCACCACCTCAGGCAGTGAAATACTTGTGTGGAGATCACAGTTAAACACAAAAAAAGGCAGTGTGGTTCAGGCGGCGCTGGGAAGCACTGGGTGCGAAGGGTAATGGTATTGCCTCCGTCAGTAGCACCTGCAGCAGGAAGGGGGGCGGGGGAGGCGCCGTCGTTTAAATAGTTGGAAACCACACGCTAGTTATTTACGGCGGGGGACAATTTAAAAGCGTGCTCCTCCACCATTCTTGTTTTCCCCTGCCCCTCCCCACTCCCTCAACCCATCCCCGCCGGGCACATCTGCACCCTGAGGCTCTAGCTCCTCCCTGTGGGTGCTCTCCCTACTACCCCTCCTGCGGATGTCGCTGCTGTAGACGTGGTTGGCCCGATGGGAAGGGGGGGGGTTGTATATCTTGCTGGTACTGAGAGGTCGTGCACATAACCCGCACGTAGGAGACTGAAACACGACGTTTCGGTCCGACTTGGACCGTTAACTAGTGATACCAAGTCGGACCGAAACGTCGCCATCTTAAGTTTCATTCTATGTGCGGGTTGTTTGTGTACTGTTCTTGTCACGGTATTGTAACTTACTCGTCACTGAGAGGCTTGCTAGTGTGGCACGTCTGCTCACACTCACACCAGAAAAATACACTATAGAAAAATAAAGACACCAGTGCAGTGTAATGTGGTATTTTTTTTTGTCATCGTTTCGCTCATACAGCAGACTTCAGGATGAGCTTATGTAGTGCAGTGATGTCTCTATCTCTCTCTCTCTCTCTCTCTCTCTCTCTCTCTCTCTCTCTCTCTATGTATTTATATATATGTGTCGAATAGGTAAAATTGGTCAATTAGCAAGAATTCATTTAAAATTAAGTCCTTTCTAAAATTTTATCTTATACGTTCAAAGATATATTTTTTCATGTATGTTAATGTAAAAATTAATAATT
Organism: Cherax destructor; assembly: GCA_009830355.1. NCBI lineage: Eukaryota > Metazoa > Arthropoda > Malacostraca > Decapoda > Parastacidae > Cherax > Cherax destructor. The sequence continues at coordinate 130,167 of WNWK01003747.1, forward strand.
TTGTAACAAAAGAACCTTTGAAAACTTAGCTAACCTTATTATAACAAGCACAATTTAATTTAGCCTAATCCAACTACATATATTTTAGATAAGTTTACAATAATTTAATAATAAACAAATACTGTCAAATATATTATTTTTGTTAGGTTCAGAATGATTTTTGCGAAATTATTGCATACACAAATTTTCGCTTGCCTTATTCGGGAAGAAGAGTGTTGCTATTTAAGCCAAAATCGCAAGTTTTTACTTTTTCGGCACGAGTAGATTTGTTTGTGACTTGATAACACCCACTGTATGGGAGAAACGTTCTCAGTAAATTATCGCATTAACTGTATTCGTGTTTTTCCAACGCCTGGTGTTATTGCTAGACAAGTGTTGTGTTTGACTGGGTACCCGGGGGGCTGGTAGTGCTAGGTGTGCTGGTGCGGCACTGCTGGCTGGAACCCTGGTTAGCGTGAGGCGCCGTGGTAACAGGTTAACCCACTTCCGCTGTTCACTCTGCTACGTTCAGCATTTACCCCCATTTCTTCTAGATTTTTAATGCAGAGGTGCGTGAATGATTTTGAGGATAGTGTACGGTGCAGTGGTGTTCCTGTTGGCAATGACGACGCGACCAGCGCCCGGAGCATAACCACCGTCACCGCCACCGGACGTAATCCCACGAGACCTGAGGGCTTGTGGCCGCACTCCTTCCCGCCCTCCTCCCCACCCCCACCACACACCTTCAACTGCCTTCACCCCCGCCGTCGCCAACACTCCCACACCTTCACTCTCACACAGGGAGCGTCAACACAACCAGCTTCGCCGTCTCCGTGGATACCTGCACCCATTGTTTCTTTACCTGCGTCAGTGCCAGCAGGTTGTGGAGTGTTCCCACTTACCTGTTTACCAAAGAAAAAGAATTGCTGGTGTTTTGTTGGAAGGTGTGATGCAATAGTGTTTTACTCAGGTGTTAATCGTAGTGGTGTTGGGTATGTTGCTCTGTGAATATAGTGTAAACTACGAGAGTTTGATGTAATGGTGGAAGCGTGTAGGCAGGTGTGCCAACACGTTTGGTGGACTGTGGGCAGGTGTGCCCACACTTGTGTCGGGTTGTAGCCAGGTGTGCTCACACATGTGGTGGGCAGGCGTGCCCACACGTGTGGGGACTGTAGGTAAGTTTGGCTACACGTGTGGCGGGGTGTAGGCAGGTGTGTCCACGTGTGTGGTGGGCATCCCGAGTTGTGATGGTGGGCGGGGAGGACTCTGCACATGTGTACTGTGACTGCTGCTGTGAGGCGTCACGGGACCACCAGCTCCTGGACCCTCGCCTTGTCAGGGGTGCTTCCCCGCTCCCTTGGCTTGCCACGGATAACTCGTCAGACACCTCTGATGCCTCTACGGGACCCCCACTGCCTAAGAGGGAGCCACCAAGGAGGGAACACCTCAGGAGGGAAGCACACTCCCTGCGGGACCCACTGTCCTCCCGCCTGCCACTGCAGCGGCCCGCACCTTGCCAGTGTGACGGCTGTAGCCGCACCGACGACGATGATAACTCCATCTATGAGGAGGTTGGATTTCAGTACTTCCACAGTGCTGAGAGAGAGGTGTTGGGGCGCCGTGTAGGACTAGACAGCAGTTCCCTTCACACACTGGCCGCTAGTCGTGAAGACCTAACTAGGGCACCTGCAGCAGAATTCCTGGGTAGTGGCACTGTGCTGCCCGGGAAACCTCCACGCACCGTGTCTTACAGTAGTGGCAGCACGGGCGTGGGCGGTGTCCTACGGTCGCTGGGCGCATGTGGGCGTCCTGCCTCGCCGGCCACTGAGATAGAGACGGTGTCCACCTACACACTAGACGACTCCTTTAAGGACGTTCTCTACAACACTCATCACAGGACATCCAGGTCCCGCACTAAGGTTAGTACTAAACACTTTCCAGTCCTTTACATTGATAGAGGCTTTGGTACTGGTAAATGGCTTTTGATTCAGGGAATTAGAGTTATCCTCTCGCCGAGCGCTGATAACCCGTACGAGTTTAGCACTTACACATAAATTTAATTTTTTATTAACTGTCACTGATGGGGAGTACCTTTAAGTTATACTCTGCATTTTTTATTGAAGGTTTTTATTGTAACTTGAGCACGTCTTATTCCATCGACGTCAAACTTCAACGTTGTTGTATTGTAACTAAGGGAATGTTCATGGAATTATAGTTATGTTGCTAATTGTATCCGTTTACTCGTAATCGTTATTTATATAGTATGATGCACAGAAAACACGTCTCTTCCTTTATAACGTAACGTTTAGAGGCACGTAAGTTTCCCCGTCTTCTAATACATTCATTTTTCCACTATAATCTACCTTCTCCATAATTACTATCGCATTTGATTTGTTTCGTAAGGTGAAGTCCAGGATCTTTCTTTGATTCATTGTGTAACTTAACAAATCTCTGAGGACAGTTGTGCTGCAGCACAAGTACCAACAGTTAACATACCTGTAGTACGTCTCGAGAATTGTTCACAATGAAAAGACACAGATCAGCGTAAGACGCTGTTATCAACGTTGAACCCAAAGTTTACATTATTTTGTGTCCTTTCATCCACTGGGCTGTTGCTGTGAACCTCTCCACCAGTTCTTGTACTCGGTCTCAGGCCACACTTATAATACTCAGACCTTTGCCTGAGGCCGCACTTACTACTTGACTGGGCTGTTGTTGTGTCAGACTTAGTGCAGTGTCACTCAACCAGTAGAGCACTGCCATGACCAGGTAACTATCATACACCTCACAAAAAAGTGACTTTTAAAAGTCACTATACCGTAACAGGAATAATTTATAACTCGCAAATTGGAGATGAAACTTGGACGACTTTTCGGCTCATCATGGACCATTATCTAAGTTGCCTCTAGTTTATGGATTAGTTGTGAATGTGATTTAAAATGTGACATGAAGCATTATGAAGAAGTTTAAGCTTTTTATTTGATATCATGAAATTTAATGTTAAAGATAATATACCGTCACATTATGGAAGGCTGTGGTAGTGACTCCAAGAGTAGCGCGACTGTCTCGGGACTGGCGGACGGAGGTTCGAGCTTCCACCAGCCCGTGTGCTGAATAATCCACACGAAGATAGTGCTAACTATAAATACAATATTAGAATAGTGTAAACTCTGAAAAATTACAGGAGGACATAAGCAGGGTCTTCCAATGGGCAGTGGAGAACAACATGACGTTCAATGGTGATAAGTTTCAGCTGCTTAGGTATGGAAAAAATGAAGAACTCAAAAGGAACACTATATACAAAACGCAAGAGGGTCACCACATAGAACGAAAGGAACACGTAAAGGACTTGGGAATAATTATGTCTGCTGATCTGTCGTTTAAAGACCATAACAAGACAAAGATCACAACAGCCAGGAAGATGACGGGGTGGGTATTGAGAACTTTCAAAACAAGGGAAATAATGCCGATGGTGACACTATTCAAATCGCTAGTGCTCCCTCACTTAGAATATTGCTCTGTGCTGACGGCCCCGTTCAGGGCAGGAGAAATATCAGAGCTGGAACAAATTCAGAGATCGTTTACGGCTCACATTGAGCCATTGAAACATCTAAATTTTTGGGAACGCCTTCAAGTCTTGAACATGTACTCATTGGAGCGGAGGAGAGAGAGATACATGATAATACATATATACTTGGAAAGTACTTGAGGGCCTGGTCCCAAATCTGCACACTGCCATAACAACATACTGGAGTGAGAGATATGGGAGAAAGTGTAAAATAAACCCAGTGAGGAGCAGGGGTGCGGTGGGGACAATACGGGAGCACTGTATTAACATCCGGGGTCCCAGACTATTCAACATCTTACCAGAAGATATCCGAAACATCGCTGGAACCAGTGTAGAAGCCTTCAAGAGGAAACTGGACAAGTATCTTCATCGGGTGCCAGATCAACCAGGCTGTGATGGATATGTGGGGCAGCGGGCCTCCAGCAGCAACAGCCTGGTTGACCAGGCAAGCACCAGACGAGCCTGGCCCATGGCCGGGCTCAGAGAGTAGATACTCTCGAAACTCTTCAAAGGTATATCAAAGGTATCTCAGCTATACTTCCAGCTTGATAAGTACACGTGGACGTGTGTGTCCTGTATTTACAAGATTTCCAGATGTTGCGAGTAACTTGATCCAAGGCATTGGCGCTATCCTCCCCATGTAACAAATCTTATTACCACGCATTCCTTAGGTGTTGAATAATACCTGTAGGTTTAGCGCTTCTGTATAATGTAGATATGTAGAGGCTAAAAAAAAAAAAAAAAAAAAAAAAAATTAAGGGGAGGTCCAAATGATTTTGCATTTTTTTTTTTTTGCGGACGATGCCAAAATAAATAAGAAAGTCAACTCATTTGACGCGACAGACAAACTACAAATATATTTCAACAAATGAAAATAATATATCTACTAGTGATACATTTCATCCTCTTAAGTGTAGAAGAATAAAGAACTCAAGCACAGTGTTGTGGAAAATAAACACATAAGCAGTATAATGTGATCCTTTATTGACAACGTTTCGCCCACGCAGTGGGCTTTATCGAGTCACAGACAGATCTACCTGGAAAATGAGCAACATGGAGATATATATAGGGTACAGTCAGGTGGAGAATGCTGGGTCAGGTGGAGAAAGCTGCATGTGAGTCTTAAAAAGTAGTGTGATAGTTAAAAACATAGTGTGACTTAAAGGACCTGCAGTGTACCATTCTTGAGTTCTAGGTGGGATAGCGTTGAAGAAGTTTCTTGGCAATAGGTTCAGCTATGTTGTAGAAGCCGTTGTTCTGGTTGAAGTTGTTGGATATACAGATGAGTGATGATTCTAGGATTCTTCGGTATTGCGTGTTGTCTTCTCTGGCGATGAGTCTTGCGTTTCTGTAGTTGATTAAATGGTTGTGTAAATTTCGGTGTTCAACACCGAAATTTACACAACCATTTAATCAACTACAGAAACGCAAGACTCATCGCCAGAAGACAAAACGCAATACCGAAGAATCCTAGAATCATCACTCATCTGTATATCCAACAACTTCAACCAGAACAACGGCTTCTACAACATAGCTGAACCTATTGCCAAGAAACTTCTTCAACTCGGTGTTCAACACCGAAATTTACACAACCATTTAATCAACTACAGAAACGCAAGACTCATCGCCAGAGAAGACAACACGCAATACCGAAGAATCCTAGAATCATCACTCATCTGTATATCCAACAACTTCAACCAGAACAACGGCTTCTACAACATAGCTGAACCTATTGCCAAGAAACTTCTTCAACGCTATCCCACCTAGAACTCAAGAATGGTACACTGCAGGTCCTTTAAGTCACACTATGTTTTTAACTATCACACTACTTTTTAAGACTCACATGCAGCTTTCTCCACCTGACCCAGCATTCTCCACCTGACTGTACCCTATATATATCTCCATGTTGCTCATTTTCCAGGTAGATCTGTCTGTGACTCGATAAAGCCCACTGCGTGGGCGAAACGTTGTCAATAAAGGATCACATTATACTGCTTATGTGTTTATTTTTCCATTGTGTCGGTATTTTATACCATTTATTTCCACAGTGTTGTGAAGGCAGATCACGTAGAACGTAAGAAATAGATAAAAGCTTAAAAATAATTGCCTGAGGATCTGACATTTGGAAAACACAATAAGACAATTGCAGCAAAAGCCTGGAAAACGAGAGGGTGGTGCTTTATGAGAACTTTCAAAACAAGGAAAACGAAGCTAATGATGGTACTTTTCAAATCACTTGCGCTCTCACGACTTAAATAATGTTGGTTGCTCACAGCGCCTTTCAAGGCAGGAAACTGTACAAAGGTTGTATACTGCCTGAATACAATCAGTAAAACTTCTACGCTAATGATAACGCCTCAAAACACTTTCATTATTCGCTTGAACGAAAAAATTTTTGGGGGCTTAGCCCCTGATTTACATGCGGATATAATAAGTTACTTTAGTGACAAATATGGAAAAAGTGTAAAATGTATCTAGTGAAGAACAAAGAGGCCATGTGTACAATTCGAAAACATCCGTGGTCCAAGACTCAACATAGTACCAGCAGCTATTGCAAATGTTGCTGGAACAACGATGCAAGTTTTCAAGAAGGTGGATAGGTAGAACTACCCGGTTATGATTGGCTGTGTGAGCCTGCTGGCCGCTAGCACAAGTAGCCTGGTTGACCAGGACAACAAACCGGACTCTGGGTATAAATAAAAAGCCCTTGAAACCGGTTACAAGTACATCACACGGGTTTATCACAGTGCTATCGCACCCGCACCCCGGTTTTGGACCAGGACCGACCCCCTGCTTGATGGCTTGGTCAGTCAGGCTTTTGAGTACTATATTAACGCGTTGGGTGGGAATGTGTGGGTGGTGCTTACGAGGCTATTTCATGTAACTGCCACCACAACACACTCGTGTAGAAATCGGTGGCGATAATTTGTTTGTCAAGAGAAATGGGAAAAATTTCTCCTGCCGCGGGTCTTAGTCATATGATGACCTACTCCATGGAGCGTTTGTTCATTGGACCGAGGCTTTTAGCTGGCTTACAGCTGCACAGTTAAGCATGTATTCTCCTTATCACATAACCACAGTTCCCTGTATCTCAACGCAGGCAAGAGGCTTAGTAGCTGCATTTAAAACTCTTAAGAAGCTGAGGAGCTGTACCTCAACTCCATCAAGAGACCCAGACGCAATTATTCGATCATCACAAGAGGTTCAGGAGTTGGAGATCACCTTTGGTAAGTCATGAAGTTTTAGCTCAATACACTCAAGAAACCCAGCTTAATATTCACTGAAGATAGGACCTCTACATCTACGCTCTCAAGAGGCACAGGAGTTGTAGATAATCCATCAAGAAGTCCACTGGTTAAATATGAAACCAATTAGACAAAAATGGGTTGGCTGTGAGTAGACAATAATTGTTTTGAGGGGTGGGATGGGTTGTTAGTCTCACTGATATATCACAGAAAACAGTAGACTGATTTATGACTCACGAAATCGTAATAACACGACTGCAAACAAATCACAGAACGGGTGGGACTTGAACTGTTCTTCTGTGATTTATTTACAATACATTGATCTTTGTGAAACTCAAAGCAGTTGTTCTATGCAGGAAGATGTGGCAGAATATCACTTGGTAAACAGGTCCTGCTGTGACCTGACCTGTGAAACAGTTGACTCCTACATCACGTTTCTCTGACCCCCACACACGCTTCTCTGACCCCCACACACGCTTCTCTGACCCCCACACACGCTTCTCTGACCCCACACACGCTTCTCTGACCCCCACACACGCTTCTCTGACCCCCACACACGCTTCTCTGACCCCACACACGCTTCTCTGACCCCACACACGCTTCTCTGACCCCCACACACGCTTCTCTGACCCCCACACACGCTTCTCTGACCCCCACACACGCTTCTCTGACCCCCACACATGCTTCTCTGACCCCCACACATGCTTCTCTGACCCCACACACGCTTCTCTGACCCCCACACACGCTTCTCTGACCCCCACACACGCTTCTCTGACCCCCACACATGCTTCTCTGACCCCCACACACGCTTCTCTGACCCTCACACATGCTTCTCTGACCCCCAGTATTATATATATACACTTGTGTAGTGTATTAGCATTCATCTTAGTTTATACAGCTGGTCCCTTTGCGTGTGACGTCACGATACATGCTGACGTCAGAGGCTCAGCGCATGTGCATAGCCACGCAGAGGCAACGCTCTCACAAGCAGTAGACCTACAAGCTGAACGGACGTGGCTGGGATCTCTCCTCACAGACAAGTAAATATATCTTAACCATCCTTACAAAGAGTGTCTTTGACAACCTACTTATCTCTCCCAATACCCACACAATAAGTGGTGGCAGGGGTGGGATACATCTAGATAGGATTGGGACCGTTGATATTACCCTTGTGTTTCATACAAACACTACACTTCTTAACATACTCTGTAATATCAGTTGCCATACGAGGCCAAAAGTACTTCAATCTGGCTTGTTTAATCGAACGATCCATACCAGGGTGTGCAACACCTGGTGCATCGTGAATTAGCTGTAAAGCAACTTTTACTAGTGACTGAGGCATTACTAACTCGTATGCCTGTCTACTAGGTGTTCCCAGCTCGGTTACGTGATACAGTAATTCTGGGTTCATAACAAAGTCACTGATAGGTGCTGGTGGCTTCACAGTAAGGATAAGGTCTTCCTGGAGCAGGAATCAAGTCACACCAGACCACAAGGGATCTGTTCTTTGGGCATTCTTTACATCCTCAGCACTATACGGAGGATCAGCAGTTACTACGCAACCGCTGCCACTACTTATTGTGTGGGTATTGGGAGAGATAAGTAGGTTGTCAAAGACACTCCTTGTAAGGATGGTTACGATATATTTACTTGTCTGTGAGGAGAGAGCCCAGCCACGTCTGTTCGGCTTGTAGGTCTACCACTTGTGAGAGCGTTGCCTCTGCGTGGCTATGCACATGCGCAGAGCCTCTGACGTCAGTGGGTATCTCTGACCCTCACACATGCTTCTCTGACCCCCACACACGCTTCTCTGACCCCCACACATGCTTCTCTGACCCCCACACACGCTTCTCTGACCCCCATACATGCTTCTCTGACCCCATACACACTTCTCTGACCCCCCACACATGCTTCTCTGACCCCCACACATGCTTCTCTGACCCCCACACATGCTGAACGGACAGACGAAGAGACGCAGGCTGCTATAACGTGCTCGTTCTGTAGCAGATTTTTGTCTTACAGTGACTTCATTGGGACACATACATATATTTGTTCTTGTAAGTGGCAGGCCCGGTGGGGTCTGCAGACTAGCAACAAGTAGGTGTTTGATTCTCCTCCTTCAGTAGGAATCGTCACTTTGAGACATATCTCTGATTGAAGATCTGGGGTTCACATCTCACCCATTGGCACTTATTCTGAGGTGTTCCTGCTCCTCTCTGTAGCTGCTGGTGTGCCACTGACTATGGAACACATTTTAAAAGTTTGCTGCTGGTTTAAGGCTTTGGTTTCGTCAAGGTTTTTCTTATAATTACTGAGGTACCTGCAGGGATCTCGGGGATTGTTCAGGGAGACTTTTTGACATTAATAATTTAATGGAATTTTAAAGTGATGCTGGTTATTTCAACTGTGTGTGATAGTATTTGCATTGTGTTTTATTCATGTTACTTTTTTATTATTCGTCAATTTTATCATTTTCGTGTGGGTTGTATTTATTTTTATTGCTAGGAGCTGAATGATGTATACAGTGTAAGTGGTCTTCAAGTTTCAACACTACCTACCCCCCACACGCGACAGCTTGATGTATACTTCAAATGTGGGAGATCCTTTAAGACCTGTTAATTATAACCAAAATTAAACCACAACTTTGAGATTAAACTTCACAACGTTTCTATCCGTCCTGGTCTTGATAGTGGCTCAAGACTACTCGAAACATCCCTCCATTGCATTCTGTGAGTTGTGAAACATTCCATCAACGGTGTTTTGATTATTATTCGTTTTAACCATCCCCGTCTTAAGCAAATGTGTTAAATTTGTCCGCTCTCGCCATGTTGTCTCACAAAATACACCGTCATCCTTAACCTCAATAAATGGTTCCCACTATATTCAGTTTGATGGTAATTACATGAACTCAACTCGTTAAGTTAATCTGTAAATGCTGCTGATTGCCTCCCCTCCCACTCCATCTCCCTCCCCGTGTGATGTTAGCATAAGTCCTTATCAGAGTATACACACAGTGTTTCTCTCACTGTATATAAACTGAGTTTACTTTGATCCTAAACTTCGTTGAAGATTAAAGCTTAATTGAAGATTAAATACATTGAAGATTGCGGCCTTAATGACTCAGGCAGTCGATAGGCATTTAACCTTGTGACCTCTCATTGCTTTGATATACATAGTCCAGGACATTATTGGTTCGCCTGACATGCTCTGGGCTGGAACAATGCTTGTAACAGACACCTGGCATTGTTGACGTGTCATGTACCTCTGACAGGGAACTGGCCCTGTTGATGTGATCTGTACCTCTGGTAGACACCTGGCACTGTTAAAGTGACTCTACGCTTCTGGACAACACCTGGCACTGATGTGACCTGTACCTCTGGTAGGCACCTGGCAATGTTGATGTGACCTGTACCTCTGGTAGGCACCTGGCAGTGTTGACATGACCTGTACCTCTGGTAGGCACATGGCAGTGTTGACGTGACCTGTACCTCTTACAGGAAACAGGCATTTTGGGTTTGACCTCTACTGTGATAGGGGTCGAGTCATAGCTCCTGGCCCCTCTTCCAGGTACCGACCATACCTACTTTTGAAACTGTGTATGTTTTTTCCTCCACCTCTTTATATAGTTCATTGTACGTACCAACCTGAGAGTGAAAGTTGTTTTTTTTTAGCATACTTGTGACTTCTATCTTTCATTTGTCTCAACTTGTTCCTGATTCTTGCATTTAAAAAACCCATTTTTTTTATTTTGCTGTGTCGAAGTTGTTACATTTTTGCTATGAGTGTTCCGTTTTGTCAAGTGTCCAGTGAAATCTGTTCTGTTTCCATAAAGTTTGGTGTGAATCTGCTGTATTTCGGTAAAGATTTATATGAATCTGTTCTATTTCGTTAAAGTTGGTGTGTATCTGTTGTGTTAGGTCAGGTTCGTTACATGTCTGCTCCATTGGGTCAAACGCTTTGTTGGTGGTTCTTTGGATTATCTTCCTCATGACTCGATCTTAGACCAGGCCTCCTAGGCTGGTAAGGAAATATTTCAGGATTAAGAACTGGTCACAGACCGGGCCGCGGGGGCGTTGACCCCCGAAACCCTCTCTAGGTATTAAGAAGGAAAGTAATTGTATGTGTATACCGAATGTAAGTAGAAGCTTGTAAGATTTACCTGTCATCATACATGATAATGAGGCAGAAAACATCAGCAATCTTGCCCGAGTGCAAAAAAAAAAATGGTTTCCATTTCGCACTCATTTGAGAGGACGGTAGTACCTCCCTGGAAGGTTGCCGTCTGCTAACCTACACACATATTCCATTAGGTCAAGTTTAGTGTTTATCATCCCATGCAGCTGATACTGGAATCTGTATGAGACTGGTATACATTGAGGACACAGCATACCTCCTAACTGTTGTATTGTTGTCAGTGGGCCACTGACAACAATTCGATGTTCAGTGAGGACAAATTTAAATTTCTTCGCTATAGAAAAAATAAGGAAATACAGACTATAAGAAAGTATAAACCAAACTCCAGGTAATATCTCCCATTGAGTCAAGTTTGGTACGTATCTGTTCCATTGGGTCAGGTTTATTACCTATCTGTGCCATTGGGCAGGTTTGTTGCGTATACTGGAGAAAGAACTCCATGGCTATCAAGCCAGATAATTGATATTCTCTTATTATTTACCGTTATATTATGTTTTTAGCACTTGTCATTGGTCTGGAGTCCGAGGCGTTGTAAACAATGACCTCGCTGCATGTTGTGAAAAGTTCACAGTTGAGTGTTTTTGCGACAGTCAACATTTTTATATTTCTTGCCTCCGTGTCCCTTCCACCTACACCAAAACAAACCACCACCCCACACAATAATTTTTATTTTTCAACTTAATTGTTTCTAGTGGAGCAGTTGTCACGCCAAATTGTTGTACTCTTGAACTATACGAGGCACATCTTGACCCTAGTGCCTGCAAGTTCACAGTTAACCCGCAAATTGGAGATAAAAATTTAGATGACGTTTCAGTTACGACTTGATATTCCAGGACCGACTGAAATATCGTCTAAATATTTATGTCAGTATTGTGAGTTGTGAATGCTTCCGGTCACGGTATTGTGAATTTTATTCTTCTAGTAATATCTTAGACGTCTTGCTTTGTATGAGGCTGTGGACCAGCCTTCTGGAAGATGCCTTCTTCAAATGTAGTATATAAGCTTACTGGCGATATAGCAGGATCTAGTGTCTTGATAACAATTAAGGGCTCTTGATGCGAGGAATTGGACCTGCTCTTCCCTTCGGATGAAACCAGATTATCTCCCACTCTCCAGGAGCTGCATGACCTGTGTGGGTTTACCGCCTCGCCATGTTGATAAGTGTTTGTACAAAATCAATTTCATTAAACAATGACCTCGCTGCATTTTGTGAGGGTAGCACAAAAGCACTTAGATACACAAAATGACTAGGGACTAAGTCCCAAAAGAGCTAACAGGAATACATCTGCATATATATCTAGAATATATGCTTCATATCCTGCTAGCAAATTTTACCCAGGAGCCAATAAATTATAAGCTTAAGCAGTATTGGAGGAAGTATGTGTAACGTGAATTTAGCAAATTGTCTTGATAGTATGAGTGTTGTGACACTAGACATGTGGTGAAGACTCGTAGCACTAAGAGCAAACTGAGGGAGATGAAAAGTTGAAACTGAAATTATAAATCTTTGGAAAAGTTCCTAACTTTTTCAAGAATTAAAAAAGGTATAGTTAGAAAAATAGAGAACATCGGATTATAATTTAAAACTATAATGCTCAGGAGAGAGAGAGAGAGAGATAGAGAGGGAGGGAGGGAGGGAGGGAGAGAGAGAGAGAGAGAGAGGGAGGGAGGGAGGAGAGAGAGAGAGAGAGGGAGAGAGAGAGAGAGAGGGAGAGAGAGAGAGAGAGAGGAGAGAGAGAGAGGAGAGAGAGAGAGAGGGAGGGGAGGGGGGGGAGGAGGGAGGGGAGGGAGGAGGGAGAGAGAGAGAGAGAGAGAGAGAGAGAGAGAGAGAGAGAGAGAGAGAAGGGGAGAGAGAGAGAGAGAGAGAGAGAGAGAGAGAATCATTAGCTAAGTTGAAAGTAACCCAAAATACATTTCCTTCTTTGCAAAAATAAGTACATTGGACATCTCAGTGAACATACAAGATCAAAGGCTTTTGAACACCCTTGATATATAAGGGGAATTCTCAGTAGATCTAAATATATTAAATAAGAAACTTTATAAAGTCCTTCAAACAGTTCATGTTCGATTTGGTTTTGTGTTTACATAGGACTGCGTGTGTTATCACTAACAGTCTAAGTGACCAGGCTATCGAGGAGGACTGGTCTGAGAACGGAGTGCTTGGGCGATGACTTCCGGAATCACTCCAAGGTCTCTTTCACGTTTACCTTATGCTCTATTGAGTGGTTTGAGTTCGTCTTTTACTCCGATCTATTTTTTCTTCATTTTCCATGATGTAGTAACTGAAATTTGTCCTTATTGACCATCATATTGTCAGTAGCCCACTGACGACTTGGTTTATATCAGTTTTGAGGCTCACTGTCATATATCTAGGCCACTTTCATACACATTCTAGTACCGTCTCCAATAATGACCCAGTGCTGTAATTTATGTCCCTATTAATGTCAGATACGAGAATGAGGAAGAGAAGTGGGGCTAGTGTCGTGCCTTGGGGGACAAAACCCCGATTTTACTTAGTTTATACTATTATGATTTGGGTTTTATTTGTTAGGAAGATAAATGTCCATCTTCCCACCTTCCCAATTAATTCCCTTTGCATGCATTTTTTGTGCAGTTACCCCATAATCGCTCTTGTCAGAAGACTTTCGCAAAGTCAGTGTACACTACGTGTGCATTTTGCTTGCCTTCAAGTGCGTCCAAGACCATGCTGTAATGGTCCAGTAATTGCGAAAGGCAGGAGCGACCTGTTCTGAACGCAGTGAAAAGTAGGGGCGCTGTGGGCACAATAAGAGAACAGTGTGTCAATATCCGTACTCCCAGATTGTTCAACAACTTGCCAGAAGATATTGGAAACACTGCTGGGACAATTGTAGAAATCTTCAAGATGAAACCGGAAAAGTATCTCCAAGTCCCCCATCAACCAGCCTGTTGTGGAAATGTGATCCAGTGGGCCGTCAACAGTAACAGCCTGGTTGACCAGGCAAGCACCAGACAAGCCTGGTCCTGGGTCGGGCTTCGTGAGCAGGAAAACTGGAAGCCTATCATAAGTATTTCTAAGGTAAAGGTTTCTGGAAACAAGTTTCCCACAGATATGGGTGTGCCAAAGTATCGATATCGGTATCACTGGATATCAACTTATTTTGTTGGTATGGGTATCGGCCTAAAATCGAGAATCAGTATCGGCAAAAATTTCGGTGTTGTCTCATTACTAACATACATTCCAAAATATGGGAAATGAACTTCCTCGTCCTTCTTAGACTATGATAGTTACTACAGTGACCAGGAATGTTTAGCACGTAAACATTCCTTTCCCAACTCTTGCACTATGATTGGCCAACTCTCTCGTTAATAAAAAAAAATCTGCTCAGCTTGATTACACAGAATAATGGTTGTCAACTTAAATTCACAGTTTTTAGCTTGAGTTGCTTATGAACCCTGACACTGGCTGAAGCATGTATATTCCTAAGTTTGTGTTACGTCACCAGGCAGACAGGCAGGCATTTCAGACAGACAGACAGACAGGCAGGCAGGCAGGCAGATGGCGACGTTTGCAATCCCTCCACCAGTTTTCTCTCCACCATAACAGTAACCAGATTAATCAGTGGAATATTTAGCAGCCCGCACTGAGTGCCGTGCCGCACGTTTCTCATTGGTGTACACGACTTAGTTTATACATAAGAACATAAGAAAGGAGGAACACTGCAGCAGGCCTGTTGCCCATTCTAGGCAGGTCCTTCACATTCCATCCCACCAACAGAATATTTGTTCAACCTAATTTTCAATGCTACCCAAAAATAAGCTTTGATAATTTTATTTACTCATGTGCTAATTCACTCAAATCCAACCCCTTTCACTCATGAATTTATCCAACCTAAATTTAAAACTACCCAAGGTCCTTGCTTCAATAACCCTACTAGGCAGACTGTTCCATTCATCAACTACCCTATTTCCAAACCAATACTTTCCTATATCCTTTCTAAATCTAAACTTATCTCAAAATCTAAACTTATCTAGTAGTGATTTATACTGTATATGTGAGCTTTCAGCCATTCTTGCTTTGATGAATTAGATACATGTGCAGCGCCTGGCTATCTTTATTTTCAAGACGTTTCGTTAACAATTGGCTTTATCAATTCACTATAGATCTAATTAATTGGAGACTTTCAGAGCAGAGCCTGAAAAAAACCTGTGCTCGTTTGCATATGAAGAGGTGAGGAGTGCTAGGGTGTTCATTGCACTGACAGAGCTGGCGTGTTGGTGCTCATCAAGCTGCTGTATGGATGTGGGTGTGCGTGAGGAGTGTTGCTACTGCTCTAATATATTACATGGTTTTTCTGGGTAAGACACTATCCCTCTCCTCCTCAGGCAGCACCCGGGCAGATAAAAAAATACCAGCTACATACACTACGTATTAGCAATCATAGATGCCTTCTAGACAGGTGTCTTGATATTGGTGAAGGGCTCCTCATCCAGGGAATTAAAACTAAATCTCTTTTATCGTTGATCAATCATGATTATTCCCCATTTCCCAGGAGAGTTATATTATTTAGCACTGCTCCATAAATTACTACTGCTGCTTCTAACACTACTACCTGCTGAGCAGCAACAGCAGTACATGTGGTATGTAAGATGAATACTGAAGCTCAGTGCTATTCCCTATTCTTTAATGTCGTCCACCCTAAAGTAGAAATTTAAAAAGCCGTTGACCCCAACTGGCAATCGTTTTTTTTTTAAATTTGACATTGCAATGGCTTTTGTGCATAAATTTGGAAATACCTGTTCAGTAACCAAGCCTAGCCTTCCCAGATCAAACATTCACAACACCTCATCAAGGATTTAATTTGTATTATTATTATTATTGCTGCTGCTGCTGCTGCTGCCGCCGCCGCCGCTGCCGCTGCCGCTCCTGCCGCTGCTGCTGCTGCTGCTGTTGTTGTTGTACCCTAGTATTATTGTTGTTATAAGTATGGGTATCCACCCTAAATTGTTAGGGAGTGTTAAATGTGGACATATAATTAAGCAATGTGCTACTGGGTTTACCTTGACTATTCACTGGTATTTATCAGCAATATATGTCATCATTTGGCATGTAAATTTAATATTAGCCTTGATGGATAGATATCGATGTGCCTTGCAACTCCGACTGGCCTGATAAGCAGACCTGTTTTCCCAATTATATTTATAATAAGAGACAATAGACTACATGAAAGACTCAAAACTTCTCTGCCCCTCCATCCATCTTAATTAAAACTGCCACCCACTCCCAAGAAAATAATGTCTGTCCTAGGATGGTTCGTCCACCAGGTTTAATAGCACTGCTGTAGCTAAATTACATTATATATCTTATACGTATATAATGTGAATGTGTTAGTTAAGTAACAGTACATATCAGAGATGTTGTATGTAAGATTAATCTCTGAATTTGTAAGGTGTAAACATATTACATATCTTAGTTTTGGTAGATAAGTTTAACATCATTACACTTCATGATAACTCCACCGTGAGCGCTACCCTTAACGTGGCTTGTGTACAGTAGTAGTTAGCATATGTAAATATCGTACATTTGTTCTGTCAAAATGAGTGAATGAGTCAACACAAAGGGAAAAAAATGTTTAATTAATATCCTTTGTATGCGGAGTCGGAATCTGCTTCTGATGACTGTTCCCTTCCACGTGTGTGTATATATATATATATATATATATATATATATATATATATAAATTGTGGGACCCATAACCTCGGAGAAGTGGATAAAAAGGCTTCAAGGAAGAATATTTGGATTTCTTCCTGAAGTCATTTGAATATTCCACTTCCCCTACCACCCCATCTTTTTTTTTTCCAATAGGTATATTTTATTACATAATATGGTACAAAAGATTTAAGAGATACATTTTTGATATAAAGATGGCATATACAGTACACGAGGTGTGAGAGATACATGTCTAGTACATATTGTTACATGTTTGTCACCGATTACGTATAATGCGAAAATCTCATCCAGCTCCTCCGAGCTGGGGCGCGTGCCCAGAATACATCATGCATTACCCCTCTGAACAGCAGTGCTGAGTCGCTGGAACAGAAAACTAGCTGCCCTGGAATCCCTAGTTACCCTGTTGAGTCTTTTGCCCAGCTCCTTGAGGAAATTAGATGCACTCTTTCCCCATGAGCCAAGGGTCTCCGATCCTATGGGAACAAACATATAATGATGGGCAAGTTCTCCGTATTTTCTCTACTTCTGGGACTCCCTGAAGGTGGCAGCTGCCCCTCCTTCCTCCCTGGTGTATTGGAGATAGGTATCAGCCAAGGTAGATGCACATGTGTAGTCCCACACCACCTGCTTGCCGTCTGTCCAGGCTTGAAGGGTGATACCATATAGACGCTTTTGGCTGCCTTCAGATCTGCATAGTTGGGGTGGCTCCCTTACTGCTGGGCATCCGGCTGTTGTGAGGCTCCTCTTGATAATGTTATTAACCTCTTCATGTCTTGCAATCTTTCCCTCGGATTTACGACACACAAGACCATGGTACCCGAATCGGTCTGCTGCTTCACTGCCACAAATACACCTGTGTTCGGCGAGAATAGGGGCGGCAAGTCGAAGGGCAACACCAATGCGGATGGTCTGTGGGTCGAGGCGTGTGCCAAGGCTGAGAGTTGGGAACAGCCAAAAGAAAATCCCCTGCATGAGGAGCTCTCACTGCAAGGAGGCGGGCTCTATCCTTCCCTGACACACTCTGAAGCATTGCTGAGGCTATATTCTCTACTATTGGGCCATCCCAGTGCGACTGTTTGTAGTTGTTGGGGGGAGCAGGCCTGGTTTCAGAGCCTGTTAAATTATCCCAGATCCTGGCTCCATCAGTGAACTTTTGGTCATGGATTCCAATCGTGTCCCTAAGATGTTCAGGGAGAATTGCTGCTACAAGCCCTCTGGATGAAATGCATGAAGACAGGAAAGCAGGTAGAGCAATCTGAGATGACTTGCGGACACCAATGCCTCCTAGTCTGACTGGGAGTGTAGCTTGGTCCCACTGCCCATCTTCTAGAGTAAGGTTAAGTACTTTAGTAAAGATCTGCCTCAGGATACTGTCATATTCGTGCAGTATATATATACATACATACATACATATATATATATATATATATATATATATATATATATATATATATATATATATATATATATATATGATACACTATTGTGAACTAACCAGATTCTTTAATTTAGAGAATTTTAACTGGAACCCGATACATTTATCGAAAATTCTGGATGAGAGCAAAATTAGTATATGAGGTCGTGATTTTACAGAGACTTATAAAATACAGAGATCATGAATTTAGGGAGATGTATAAGGCAGTGAGCTCGTAAATTTATAAAGACTTGTAAAGGGCACTAAGTTCACGAATTTATGGAGACTTAAGAAGAGCCTGTAAGTGTATAAATAGAATCTGCGCGTCTGGCAGAACACTTAAAAATACATCAATAATTTTTATATGGCACTTATAGATAAGAATCATTGTGGACGCAGGGAATGAATTTATCAAGGATGACAATAGGAAAACCACGTAAGAACGTTGCTATATAAACGTTATTGTAGCCAACTTTAGCCTTTGGACTTGATAGATATCTCAGAGTTGACCTTAGTTTTTTAAGTATTTCTGATAGATACATTATTGGTCAATAAATTTCTGTGATATGGCCCTGACATGAAAATTTGGAGAAAGTGATATATAAGAAATTTGTGACATATTTTGAACTACTTTCACATCGACCGAATATTCTTGACAACCGCTTGGCAACAGTAAAGTTTTTTTAGTAGCTGTTTTTGAGTGTCCATTGTATTTATTGTGACCAGATCAACGTGTGTGATGTGGCACTTGTATAATGAAACATCAGGTAGTTAATTTAGTTTTCTTGGGAAAGGAGAGGAAATTTTAAATAAAATCCTTGGGGTCTTGTAAAAACTTTCTTTGCAGTTTTTAGTAGCACTTTATAAGTACTTTATAAGTACTCATTATAATTGTATTTACCTAATTGTGTTTGCAGGGTTGATTCATAGCTCCCTGTCCCACCTCTTTACTATCGACAGGCTTTGCTGCAATTCCTGGCCTTTAAAGCCCAATCATATTTATTCTTTTATACTGTGTGTTATGTTTCTCCACCATTCGATTTCCCAGTTTATTTTACTAATTACCGAGGCTGAAAATGTACTCCCTAACGTTTTCGTGACCATCTAATTCTTTGGCTTGTGTCTGTGCCCCTGGCTCCCTCTCCTTCCATCTCAAACAACCTGTCGCTATCCATCCTATCAAGTCCACTCAGTATTTTGTATCTTATAATCATATCTCCTGTTTTTTCCCCCTAGGGTTTATAGGTCAAGTTTCTTAAGGCTGTCCTCATAGACCGAGTTCTCTCACGACATCCTTGATCATTCTGCTCGGTTCTTCACATGTCACTCTTTTATCTCTAGTCAGCTCTCCCATTCCTTCCTGCGTCTTGTTACCATGTACCTTACTATTAGCTGCCGTCTAATATGGACATGCAACAGATTCAGCTCTGTTTAGGCCTCTTGCCATGTCATTTACTATTTTTTTTTAGCTTCCCCTTTTTCTCATACCAATTCATATATAATGTTTGTTTATTGAGGTTAATGGATTAAGTATTCCTCGTGTATCTTCAAGTTTCCTGGAGCTGATTCTGGGTTCAGCGGACGCAGATGTATTATTCACAGAAGACAGAAGCCTTCGACAAGTGTGATGTTGATATAATAGCGCCAGAATAAAAGCGTGCAAAGGGAATAACTGGAAAAAAAAAGTTGGCAAAAGTCTTTTCAGGTTTCTAGTAAATGTGATACAAAGTAATAGTTGACAAAGTAAAATCAGTGGCTGCCACGATAGAAAACTGTGTTCAGGTGAGCTGTTACCTTTAAGAGCTCCGTGCAGTGACACTATCAAACTCACGGTGAGAAATACTGAGAGACAGTATAACAGCAGGACTGTTGGGTCATGTAAATATTATAACGCACCGTCTTTTTTATGACATTTATAAAGACAATCAACTCAAGCATTGGGGCATTGTTATGCCATTAACTTTATTGTTAAATAAGGTTTAATGTATCGTTTATTATCATAATTTATTACTAATTACTAGCCAATGAGAGAGTGAGGTCAATTACATGGTAATAAGAGAATGTAATTCTCTCAGATATTAGCATACTCGTCAGGAGAGTCTCGTCTCCTGGAGTCGAGCCTTCACTAATGAAGTTGAGCCAACAGGAAATATACAACACTTCTGCCAGGATTTACAGAAGCTCTACTATCCCCCAGTGACTTTCTTGCCCAGGTCTTCTGTTTGGAGGTCGCTTCATCAGACAGTTGGTGCAGGCATTTGGAAATTTGCCATAGGTGCAGTATTGTTGCATGTTGTGAAAGGAAGAACATGTAAGATCCCTTCTCTCTCTCTCTCTCTCTCTCTCTCTCTCTCTCTCTCTCTCTCTCTCTCTCTCTCTCTCTCTCTCTCTCTCTCTCTCTCTTCTCCCCACGCACATTTCCTCTTGAAAACTTATACTTTGTGAAGTATTTCTCATTTATGTTTATATTTGCAATTCGCGTGCACATAAATACGTATTTCTCACTAATTTTAAGTCCGAATATATTTACTGAATCTGTTTTTCATTTGTATTAAGTACAGATTATGGGCAAGGACGCCTTGGGTGTCATTAATGTTCCATTCACCACTTGGGAAGAGATACGAAGGGTCTAAAGTGAAGACAGTAAAGGTCCGGTGGGTTGTTTGAGGCACCAGTGCATCTGTGAGAAGTGCAAGAGGCTCTAGGAAGACGAGTTGATTAAAGAGACCTAAAATAACTGCGTCTTTGTTTAATATTTCGTTCTACGGGAGCTGTATAAAGTTATAATAACTTGACCAAGCTTCCCTCGAGCGAAACATCATTATATTAAAGGTTTAAGTTCTTGTATGCTTTTACATTCATGTGTGTGGTAGTTGATAATGGAGTAGCTGGCGAGAGACGTGACGCCAAGCTGTATATCTCTTCAAATTTTGTGGCACCATTATCACGCACAAGTCTTGGTTAAGTTGGCTTCCAGGGGACGTCCACTCACACACACTTCATTTGTGTAAGTGTATATTTTATAGGCTGTAACGTTTATTCTTAATTCACTTATTTGTTATAAAAAATGCATAGAAATAACAATAAGCTAATTATAGCACCATGGAATAATACAGAACTGATAGTAGCCAGCAGCTGTAACACAACAACTAGAATCATTGTGGTCACGCGAGCAACACGCTAAGACGGTAGTTTACCTAAATACCAAGATTGGCTGTGTACAACTTCTATAAGCTGTTTTCTGTTGTGGTGATGGTGCGTACAGGGTATATTGCCCTTGACTCTATCATGTTTCCCTGGAGATTGGTGTTGTGTGCATGTGCAGGGGTATGGTTCTCCCTTACCCTGTCATGCCTCCCAGACAGGCAGTGTGTGCAGGGTATGGTTTCCCCCTGACCCTGTCATGCCTCCCAGACAGGTGGTGGTGTGTACAGGGCATGGTGCTTCTTCCCCGTCCTACTTTCCGCTGAACATCACCAGGCCACGTAGGATAGACGGGGAAATTAAATATTAAGAGTGGACACCTTAGATACACAATATTTGTGATTGTGGTGCGCATTAGCGGAGTCGCATTTAACCCGGATTGAGAAACACAACAATAATTTAGGTTGCGCAGCTTGGAGCACCCACCCACTCTCTCCTATCCACCAAACCAATACATTCATGGAGAAATTTTAGTTGGGGAGAGTGCGAGGGGAGGCGAAGGTGGAGCTTGGCACACAATTTAGGTGCTAATGAGTCCCCTGACGAATGAAATACCAATTGTATTAAGTGGGTTACTAGCAGCATCTGTTGGCAATTTTAGTCAGCGAGGGGATGAATTTGTGAAGGCAATTTATAGATTCCAGCAATAGTCTTATTGCTTTATGCTAGGTAATTGATGCAGTTGTATTGGAATTATAGGAACTATAGCGGTGCATAGAGGCGGAAGTCCCCCAGGTGCGTGTAATTAATGCCGCCGTCGTCTTTGTCACATGTAAGGTGCCTGGATATGCGGGGCTGCGGGCCAGCAACAGCCTGGTTGACCAGACAAGCACCAGACGAACCTGGCCCATAGCCGGGCTCCGGGAGTAGAAAAACTCGAAAATCAGGGAACGGGTGGGGTTTGAACCCATGGGTTCCAACCTCACCCGTTCCCTGATTTATTTGCAATCGTGTTATTACGATTTCGTGAATCAACTATATAGTGCTTGCAGTCACGTGACTTGAGCAAGTGAGTCCTCCATTTTGTGGGTCAAACACACCCTGTTCATTCAGTGTAGCCATCGAGTGTGACAAAACTGAAGTGTTGAACAAACATGCCACAGAGTTACATTTTGGTCACTGATCATACAAGACTGGGCAAGAATTTGCGAGATATAGAAGGTGGGAATTTTAGGATCATGTGATGGGTACACAGCGCCTCAGGTGTTGTTTACACTTGAAACAGAGAGGCTTCCAAGTGTAGTGCGTGGCGACGAGTGTCTACCTGGTGGAACACCTTTACCACACACGAGAGACCGGGAAGATCTACAACAACACGGACTGCTTTAAATATTACTCAGCTGCAGGGTGAATGATGCCATGGACTGACACGTACAATAGTTGACAGTGTGAATGATGTCCTTATATGGCAATTACAGCAGCTGGCATCAAGGCACCTGCCTCCCTTGATAGGTGTGTGGGGAGGATTTACAGCTACTTACCCGAGACAAAAATATTGGCTTCACGGGCGTGTAGTGTGTTGTCACTCTCCACACGAATATAATGAACATTCGTTTCTACCACCACTTGCTGGAACAACCCACAACACGTCAGCTCAAAATCCTTCTTATATAAACACACACTTTGCGACACGCCAGATTTAAACAGTATTTCTGGCATGTTGCAGGTCAGACCATCTTTCCACTCAACGCCACTGTATCACTGTAACGATGAACCTTAAATAAGAACATAAGAATGGAGGAACACTGCAGAAGGCCTACTGGCCCATACAAGGCAGGTCCTTATCAAAACCACCACTACCTAAGAATTTACTCCTGTACTCACGACACTAATCAAACCCAGCCCCTCCCACTCATATATTTGTCCAATCTCTTTTAAAGCCACCCAAGGTCCTAGCCTCTATCACCCTACTCGGTAGATTGTTCCACGCATCTACAACTCTGTTCGAAAACCAGTACTTGCCTATGTCCTTTCTAAATCTAAATTTATCTAATTTAAATCCGTTATTTCTGGTTCTTACTTGGTTCGATATCCTCAGTATTTTATTAATATCTCCTTTGTTTATGCCCATCATCCACTTGTACACCTCGATGATATCTCCCCTCATTCTACGTCTCTCCAGAGAGTGGAGATTCAACGCTCTAAGTCTATCTTCATACGGGAGATTATGGTATATTATATTGATTAAATTGTGATTATAGACGGCATCGTAACTAGACTTGGCCTAAATAACGTACAAAGAGAAACTTGGTTAAGATCGTACATGAGAAATCGACTCTTTCCGCGGGAGGACGGATTGTTCAGGCACATATTTGACCGCAAGTATGGAGGACGCTCACCCTGTGACGTCACATCCAAACACACACTAGGTATGTTTGAAGACACACGCAAGTTGCGGATCAAGATTTTGTGACAGCGTGACAATATGTTAGGTAAAAGGAGCTTTGTCAAGCTGTTACGGCTTGACAGGGGTGGACCGGTAAGCCAGCGGAAGGCGTCAGTCAGATGACCAAAAGCTCCAGCAGCGGGTTATCATATGACAAAGACCCGCGTCAGGAAACACTTGTACTGTTTCCTGACAAAACCTTACCAACCAACCAAACGATTTGCTGTTAAACATTTTTTCTTTCTGTCTCGGAACGTAAGGTGACACTACGCCACATTAGTTTTTAGTAATATTCAGAATAAGCTTATTTTTACTTTCTTGCGTATTTCAATGTATGTGTTTATGTAATGTTTCCTTTACTATTTAGGAGGCCTAGTCTGAGATGGGACCGCGAGGCTAGAATGTGCATGTCCTTTAATGTATACACGTGTATACCCTTTAATGTATGCACGTGTATACTCTTATGTATGGACGTGTGTACTCTTATGTATGGACGTGTATATTCGTATGTATGGAACATGTATATTCAATTATGTATGGAACGTGTATACTAAGTTATGTATGGAACATGTATACCATGTCTACATGTATGGAATGCGTATACCCTTTCATGTATAGAATGCGTATACCCTTTCATGTATGGAATGCGTATACCCTTTAATGTATGGAACTTGTATACCCTTTCATGTATGGAATGCGTATACCCTTTCATGTATGGAACGCGTATACCCTTTCATGTATGGAACGCGTATACCCTTTCATGTATGGAACGCGTATACCCTTTCATGTATGGAATGTGTATATATTGAGTGGTTCCAGCGCTCCACAAATCCCACAGGTTTAATCGTAAAACCATCCTCGTTTTACACCGTTCGTTTTCATATGTTAATATTTTTTTATAATTAACTAAGATCGTTACCCTCCCTAATCTAAAAAAAACGCATGTTTATTCACAAATCACATTATAAAACGGGCATGACACGTCTGGCGGCACGGTATCTCAGTGAACCCAGACAGCGATAAATCAGGACGTGTTTCACGCATGATGTGAGGACGTGGTGGATCACGAGACCTGTCTCGGGATTCACCACGTCCTCACATCACGCGTGAAACACGTCCTGATTTTAACGCTGTCTTGGTTCACTGAGATACCGTGCTGCCAGACGTGTCATGCCCGTTTTATAATGTGATTATTTGTGAAGTAATATGCGTTTTTTTTATCTGACTAAGCCTTCAAGAGGAAACTGGAGAAGTATCTTCACCAGGTGCTAGATCAACCAGGCTGTGATGGATATGTGGGGCAGCGGGCCTCCAGCAGCAACAGCGTGATTGACCAGGCAAGCACCAGACGAGCCTTTGCCCATGGCCGGGCTCCGAGAGTAGTGAAACTCTCGAAACTCTTCAAAGGTAAATCAAAAGGTATCAAAGGTAGACAGGTGTTGTTTACAGGCGGGGGCGTCCACTCGAAGGTAGTGTATATACACAGAGGTGTGTATCTCTCAAAATACACATACACATACACCGAGAAGTGTATCTGTATTTTTGCAATGAAAATGTACTTTGGTCCCTATTTTAGATATTAATGCAGTTGTTCCCAAAGGTGCGGTGAGAGAAAATGACAACTGTGACGGGAGGATTCATGGACAATCAAAGAAAAATTTAAACATTCATGTATAGAAACCCGTAGCATCTTCCCGTCACACTTAGCATCCTCCCTCTCGCCCCACCAGTGTGGCGTGCCGTAACCTATGGGAACCACTCAATTAATGTATCCTCGCTTGATAATACCCAATTCTCCCCAAGATCGTAGTTAATGACATTCAGTAGTCGAAGCAGCTTTTTTGAAAGCAGAAAGATGATGACCTCCTTCCAACATCCTCACTTATCAGGTGACCTTCTCTTGTTTATGTATCTCCCTTAGTCACGTGACCTTACCTGCTTCCGCATTTGCCAGGCAAGAAGCAGTGACGGTATATTTTAATTAGCAACATTTACCCGCGGATTTAATGTTTTTATTTTCACTTTTAATTTGTGATCGTGTCCATAAATATTGGGTTGGCTCAGGTGTTTAGGATCAAGTTGCCTGACACCCTGCTCACACAATAATTAAATATGTATTCCTGACATGGTACAGTAAACCTTGTTTTAGAAAGACACGTAAGTAAACACTAGAGTGAGGATGAAATCCTTACTCTCGACCTATACATACTGTCTTTTTAACCTCTGTATGTTAGAAGTGATCAAGGTCCCAGGTCTCCCAGGTGTCTCTAAAACAATTTGTCAGTATCTGTTACCAAGGTTTATACCAGTAAAGCTTGTATACTCACCAGAATTTATCACTGCTTTATGAGGTAGGATATAACGGTATGATTGTCTAGCACTGGAGGAGCGTTCTTAAGATGGCAGAAAAATCAATAAGAAAGTAGACTACATCACTTGAGTGCATGGCAGGCCTCCAGTTAGCCTAACATGAACATAAGAACATAAGAAAGGAGGAACACTGCAGCAGGCCTGTTGGCCCATACTAGGCAGGACCTTCACAATCCGTCCCACTAACAGAATATTTGCTCAACCCAATTTTCAATGCTACCCAAGAAATAAGCTTTGACAATTCTACCCACTCATGCGCGAGTCCCACTCAAATCCAACCCCTCTCACTCATGAATTTATCCAACCTAAATTTGAAACTACCCAAGGTCCTAGCTTCAATAACCCTACTAGGCAGACTGTTCCACTCATCAACTACCCTATTTCCAAACCAATACTTTCCTATATCCTTTCTATGAAATTAAAGTTGCTTTGGACTATGAAATTAAAGTTGCTAGGGATTCAAAAACTAACCCAAAAAGTTTTTTCCAGGTTTATAGAACAAAAGTTAGGGATAAGATAGGTCCCCTTAAAAATAACTTTGGGCATCTTACTGACAAGGAGAATGATATGTGCTCTATTTTTAATAATTATTTTCTCTGGTTTTCACACAGGAAGACATTAATAATATCCCAGTAATTAATTTTACAGAGGCCCAGAAGAAGATAAATTATGTAATATCACAGTCACTAGCGAAATGATTATGAAACAGCTGGACCGACTGAAACAAAATAAATCGCCGGGTCCTGATGAGCTTTTGCAAGGGTTCTTAAGGAATGCAAAATGGAACTCTGTGAACCAATATCTAACATTTTTAATTTATCTCTTCAAACAGGGTAGTGTCTGATATGGGAAGATGGCTAATGTAATTCCTATTTTTAAAGCAGGGGACAAGTCACTACCGTCAAACTACCGCCCAATAAGCCTGACCTCAATTGTAGGCAAATTACTAGAGTCAATTATAGCTGATATTATTAGAAGCCATCTAGATAACCATAATTTGATTAATGATACCCAGCATGGATTCACGAGGGGCCGTTCCTGCCTATCTAATTTATTAACCTCTTCAGTAAAGCTTTT